>JADBJO010030559.1:0-17755 GCA_016801955.1 Conus betulinus | reverse complement strand
CATTGAGAAAATGTTGGTGTGGGGAAGTAAGGTTGTGTTTCTCATATTTGGGAAACTACGGGGTCATTTGAACACTAGCACATGATACTTTTAAGATAAAGATCATTGGCCTTCTGAAAACCTTTCAAATTCAGTTGAATTATTTTTGGTATCTTTTTGTAAATTAGTTGTGTAAGGAGTTGAAGAGGGTAGAAGATTCTCTCTCGCCTTCTCTCTCTCTCTCGTCGTCGGCCTCCTCGTCTCTCTCTCTCAATCCCCACTTTTGAATGATGTTTTCAGGATTTGTCCTATTTTAAATGTGCAAGTTTGTTGTTCCTATTTTAGGCCGTTGCCACCAGAGACAGCATTCATGTCTGGTTCAGTGAAAGAGCCAGAGTGGAAAAAAGCCAGAAAAAGCATGATGCTGTGCAGCAGTTCGGGTGGAGAAGTCACTGGAATAAGACGCACAGAACACACTAACAGTGCTTCATCAGTGCCTCCACCTCCCCCTCCACCCCCACCGTACCCCTCCACCAACCCCATGCCCTCCGCCTCCACCTCCACCAACCATTCTGAGCAGGAATTATCCCCCCTGGCTTCTAGTTCAATGCATCCCACTCCCACAGATGCTGGTACCAACGATTGGGTATCCGTAAGCATTTGAATGGTTTTTTGGTCTCTGTAATAATAAAAACTCAGTATGTGCCTGGTTTTTTTTTTTCTTGTGTGTTATTACCTAGTATTTTGTATAAGCTGTCAGCCCACCATGATGATGATGTTTATTTTTGGTTCATTGAGTTGGAAACTGCTGATACATATTAATTGTGGCATTTGTTTCTTGACTGTCTTTCTCTGTCTGTCTCTCGTATCTTTTCTCTCCTTTCACAGTTTGCTATTTACAATCTGGCAATGACATCACGAAAGAGGAACCCCCTTGCTTGATTTCTTTCACGCTCTGCATATAAATACTGTGCCTAGCACTAATGTTAACTTTTACGTATTTCATACATTTTTCTTCATTTTGATAATCTGTACTAAATAAATCAACACTACATATCTTGTTGCTTAGAGTCACATTTTCACAATCTTTAATTTGGTTCAAATGGTAGTGTTTTTGTCGATTGAATAAACTCATGTTTATGTGTTAACCTTTGACCGATAATTTTGCCCCTGTCCTGGCTGCTTCTGTGTGTGGTGGAGATGTTTTGATCATGTCGATCTGTCCGTCTTTGTCTGCCTGTCTCACAGAGTAGAACAAATATCACACTGGACGGAAGTAGCCCTTTGCATGAGGAAGGCCATGTTGCAAGCACTAACGTCTTTTTTTTTCACCTTTGTTTCAATCCATTTTGTTAGGACTAATTTGATTAAAACGGTAGGTCTCTTTCAGATCTGTAAACTGATTACTAAATATGGAGTAAGAATTTATTAGTTTTGTTGGCTTCTTGAGAGCAGCCTAGACAGGAGACATATGCGACAGATATTATTTTCTCCATGGATAATGGTCAAGAAGAACTAAGGCCAGTCCAGACAATTCATGTTTATTTTCTGTTTCTCTTCAGTACCTTGAAATAATTGAATTGAATGTTGATTTTTCTTTGTCCCTCTCTCTTTTTCTTTCTTTTTTTTTTTTTTTGTCAGTTCAGCTATGGATACCACAAGACTATACAATGGGACCGGGACCGTGGTCCAAACCCATACATGCCCCCCTTTGACAGTAGGTAAGTGATATCTACTTAAATGAAAGTGAAATTCCACTGTTTGAGTTTTGTTGTGTGCATGTGTTGTGTGATTCGTTTTGAATATAATTTTTGAAAAGGAACATGATCAGAGCATTAATTATAATGTTTCTGAGAGTGTACTTATTTTGAATTACATACTTTTATTCAGTTCATACTTGATTTCATTCTCTCTTTAAAAGTGTCATTCTGTCACCTTTCTTTGATGTCAGTTTTATATGGGCATTATCAAAACATGTTTCCAGAACCATTCTTACAGTTGGGAGCTCCTCAATGTGCACCATCAGCGCCTCACCTTGTTCTGCATCTGTCCAGTTGACAGTTATAAATCCCAGAGGTTAAGACAAAAACAAACAGGCAGGTCTTTTTCTTATCAGGATCCTTTATTATGGAACAAACTGCCAGCAGTTTCACAACATTCTGATACAGTAAATTCCTGTAAAAGCTTGCCTGTTTCTGCAAGTCTAAAATTTCCTCCTGTCTAACATGACAATAGATTTCAAGGTGTATAAGTTTTGCAGTCTGTGTATATCTGTCTGTCTACGCCCACCATGCATTGATGATGGTGTGTGTGTGTGGAATGAGAAGCAGGGGTTGGGGCTGGAATGGTGATTTTGAGAGAGCTTGAGTGATTTCTGTTTTTTCTTTTTGTAAAGTAGCATATTACCTGAATAATGTGCTTTAAAGTATACATATGTTGAAATTATTTCAGCCAGGGTATGGTCCACCCTCCAATAGACCAGAGATGCCCCCCGCTATGATGGAATGAGGCCTGACCAGCTTTGTGCTATGGATGGGATCCCAATATGGGCGGACCACCCCCATCCTGATCCATCTAGAGGCAACCAGTTCTTTGGTAATCGCTTTGGACCTAGTAAGTCTGGAGAAGGCCTATTTTTTTTTTATAAGATTTGGAAGATTCCGGGGCTTTGTTTTCCTCTTTTGGGTGTGTATGTAGGTAAACGTAGAATATCCTGCATCTGTGATAAACAGCAACCACCTGCCTCATCTCTCCCTGTTTTTTCTTGACTGTCTTTCTTTTTTTTTCTCATTCTTTGTTATTATTGAGACAGCTTTTAAGATTATTAGCATTTTGTGTCAAACATCGCCCAAAAAAAACAACGAAAAGGTCTCTTACTGTTTCCTCTGCTAAAGATGTCAGAGTATCTTTAAACTCTTCAGCTACCAGTGCCTTGTTTTTTTTTTTTTTCCAAACATGATTTCCAGGGAGCTACGAAAATAACTTTATAGAGCGAGAAATAAACCTAAGCATTTGTTGATATGCTGCCTTTTTTTTTTTTTTTTAATTTTCTTTTTTCTTTGTTTTTGTGGAAAATCGTCTTGGCTGAATTCTTGGATCCAAATTCCACAAGTTTTTGTTTACAGATTTAGTGGCAGTTTAGGTTGCTGTGCATATATTTGTGTGATGTTGATATTTAATCTGACTTATGTAGTCAGTTGACTTTCATTTTGACAATGAAATCAGTCCCAGCATTTTTAAATCGTGAAGAAATGGGGATATAGTGCCCCTTGAAGCAAAGAATTGGGTAAAAGAAAACTGCATAAGGTGTAAGAATGTGTATTATTGCTTTATCTCATAAACTGATGATTGGATGTGGAGGTGTGCAGATTTGAACCAGATGCTATCAGGCTTGCACGATTTTTTATTCAGTGTAGTGTCTTTTTTTTTTTTTTGTTTTTTAAAGAGTATTAGCATTTTTGCCAGCTGATTATCTTTACTGATGTTGCTTTTTTGCTTTATTTTTTTTTTTTTTTACCATGAGCCAGAAAATTGTCCGTTTGTTATGAGTGATGATGAAAAGTCCCACAGTGAAAACGGTTTGGCTTTGGCTCCTTTGCGCTAAATGATTTAGTCCAGTCTTTTGAGAGTACATCATTTCTTGAGATGTCCAGCTTGTTTCAGTCACATTGAATGGGTGACAGTTTCCATGATGGCAAAGCTAGCAAAACTTTCAGCATGTGAAAAATGATTTTGAGTTTAATTTTTTACCCCAGGAAATTGTTGCTGGATGAATTATAACCCCTAGATTCCAAGAAAAGTATATGAATTTGCTTTGAGATTGATCTGATACACTGTACTAAAATAAATCTTGACTCTTGACTCAGTTTGACAGTTTATCAGTGTTACTCATTGTCATGCTGTAACCCAGTATAGCTTTATATTTTGCTTTAAAAACCTTTTTAAAGGCCAAGAAAAAGGCCTGAATTAAAGTAATTTAGAAATGGTGACCAGTTCTGCAATAGCTATTTTCCAAAATAACCTGGAGCATGGCAGATCAGTAGTAAGCAGCAGAATGATAGTTATAAAAAAGTGTGTTGAGATACTGTTTATGGGATAGTTATAAAAAAAGTTGTTGTGTTGAGATACTGTTTATCAGCAAAAAAAAAAATACATACAGAAGGGACATTTGCATCAACATTCTTCTCTTAGTTTTGGGTTGGCTGTATGGTGGATGGTGCAGGACTGTATGAGTGCATGTCTGCATGATTGAGATGTGTCGGTTGCGGAGTGAACCAAAGTGATTATCTAGCCTGTTCTCCTGTCCTATCAGGTCCGAATTCAGGTGGTATCCGTTTTAACATACCTAAGAGAAACAAGAACCTGAACCAGGCCCCGCATTGAGTCAGATGACCAACAGCAGTAAAGGTAGAGGCCGAACATCCATAGCATCTCTGGCAACGCAAAATAGGCCCCTTGGAGGAAAGCGTCCCGGTCTCCTGACACTCCAAAGAAGGAAAAGGAAGCAATACCAAATAGTGGCAGTGGATCTGCTAATCCAAAATGACAGGTGAGGTTTACTCTTGTGCAGTCATCTAAATCTCAAGCATATTCTGTGATTTACCTTTCTCTTTGGATTAAAATATGCTGTGCAGCTTAATGAGGAGCATTCGCTAGGCAGATTTGCACACATTAAAATATCATTTTTATCCTGTGTCATTAACATTTTATTCAGACTGTATGCTGCGGCCACTTCTAAATTTATGTAAAATTTAGATACATCTGATTTATGTCTAACTGATTTTATATATGGGCTGACGATGTTCAAATTAGACAGCAAGTATCCGTTGTGCTGCAGTGGTTAGCATTGCGGACTCCCGGCTGGGAAGTTGTGGGTTCGATTCCCATTGAAGCGATGTGGGACTTTTTTCTGCCCTGACGGGCTCCTACCAGGTGTTGAGTTTGCTACGGGCTCAGTGGGAAGACTAGGACCACACAGTTTCATCCAATTCAAGGATACTTTGCTGAGAGTGTTGCTCAAATTTCTTGACCAACATTGGAAGTCCTCTGTGTCTGTCGGGCCTGGTTGACGCCAGGGATATATTAGGAAAGTAAGCGTAGAGTACAGCCCTGTCATGTAGTCTCGGACCAGAATGGAAATCTGTAGTATCTTCGTCGTCATCATTCTCGTTGATCAGCATGGGAAAAAAAGCCTCGAACTCTGTAGCCTCTCATGCCCTATTCTCATGGTGACCACAGTTTGATGATCCTCTCCATGTCTGTGGCCATGGGTTAGTTCCATCAGGGTTACCAGTATTGGTGAGTCCATGGGGTTTGTGTGGACGAATGTGATGGTGCCGTCCAGAGAGAGAGAGAGAGCTCATGCCAACTCTGCAACTAAGAAATTATTGTAGTCATTAGGGGGCTTAGTAGGTGGTGTCCTGCATATGTTGGATCAGAACAGATGCCACTGAACACCACTGAAGTGACTTGGCAGTAGTGCAGTGTCTCCTCTGGAGGGTTGCCTCTTGAAGATTTGACATTGACTGCTCTTGTGGATTGCTGGGGCTGCAGTAGGCTGGACTGGGCCATGGCTATGGACAGGATGCTGGAATAGTGGCGTGGATGCAATGCTAATGAGGTAGCACAGAAGATGGGACAGCAAAAGAGGAAAAAAGACAGAAAAAAACAGCAGGTGCCTTTTAGTCAGTGAAAGAGAGTAAAGCTGATAGCTGACTTTGTTTTTCTCATTAGATGTTCCAGCATTCCGGACATTAATTTCTTTTTTGACATAGATTTCACTATTCTTTTCAGACCGGAGAACAAAGCGTCTGGAGAGTGGCCTCCATCACTGAAGTAAGTTCTGAATCATAATTCCTTCTGTGTACTATCAACCTTCATTTGACAGCTGGTGAATAGTGCATCTTCACCCCTGATATTTCAGAGGGTAATATCAGGGGCATTTTCAGCTTCACTTCCAGCATTATAGGGTGATTTTTTTGAAAATTCAGGTTCAGTATTAGCAGTGAAAATATAAAAGAAATGATTTCCTGAAGTCAAACAGAGACCAAAATTAAACGAGCAGTGAAGGCATTTCAGACACTGGCTGAAGCCATGAAAGGCTAGCATTTTATTCACTTTTGGATAACGTGTTTTCTGTAAGCATGAACAGTCAGGTGAAGGCCAAAAAAATGCATCATTATCCAGAGATCCATGCATGAAAGTGGGTTGGCAGTGTTGATGGTTTAACATTGAAAAATTGAACAACTACCAGTGCTTCTGGTTGTATAATATATTCTCATACTGATTTTTGACTATGACGATTGCCAACTTTTTTTTTTTCTTCTTGGGTGCTTTTTACCATTCATCATTTCAGATTTAATGTTTAACACATGCAGGTGTCAAGAAGTCAAATTATAACCGCAAGTCTTTAGAAAATACTTTTTTATTTGCCAGCAGGTCAGTGGTAGCACGAATGTTTTGAAGATGAAAAAAACTGTAATGGTGAAAAAGTCTATATCTAAAAGCTGTCACAGACGCTGTGACAGCTTTAGATATAGACCTTTTTTTACCATTATAGTTTCACCGTAATTTGTACATGACAAGTATGACATATTTGGAAAGGAAAAAAAGGTTAGTAAGCAAAAATGTACAGACAAAGATTTTGAGCAGTAATTGAACATGTAGTGTTCAAGCATGATGAGCAGCATGCATGTTTTGACCAAAGAATGGAATTCTTGCTTGCTTTTGCGCACAGGTTGTGTTTACTTTATTCAACAAATATGCCGATGTGTAGGAATCATTGTGGTGATTTCGGGCCCCTGAAATATTGGGGAACAAAGACAGTCAATGGGAAGACATGAATTTGTGCCAAAGAATGCTTTGAATAAGGCTTGAAAGTAATTGTGTTGGAACAAACATATTTTTACTGGCATCATAAGATCAGGTATCCCTGTACCCTCTGCTGCATGATGGCAGATGTAAACAGCTCCTCCCGCCACCCACCTCTTGTTTTGTTTTTTAACAAAACATTTGGAACATGGCGCATCAACTCAGGCCCCACCTTCCCCACTTTCACAAAACAATGGAAGATTTGTAGAAAACATGGTCAAGGTAGTTGAAAACTACACAGGTAGTAATTTTAGGGTAAACGGGTCTGCAGACAGTATGGAAATGCCCACATCTGACATGGTTGTGAGATGATACTGGGAAATCTGAGAAGTGAAGGCTTCCCCACCCTTACCATCCATCTTGATCACCATGCTTTGAAAAAGAAGGGTTGTTTAAAAGACAAAGAGTGATTACTGCCACTTTAAATGTTATCTTTCCTTTTTCAGTATGGTATAATTCTTCAGTATGGTATTATTTTTTTTTTAAGTTGAATAATTTAAATTATCATTCCTGTTGCATTTGGCTATACTGGAAACAGATTGCTTGCTGAAGTAGCGCTCTTAGCTTTTTTTTTTTAAACGTTTCTTTAATGAACAGATGTGTACATAAACAACTTACTGAACTGGAGCAACAACAAGCAATGCTTAGCTTGAACGCTGATTATGGGGATTATGAAATATATTTAGGACTGTTGACTGTGAACTGAATAAAATTAGTTATGGTTTGCATGTGGAAAAGACCACAATGTCAATCTCTCTCTCTCCCTCTCTGTCTGTCTGTCTGTCTGTCTCTCTCTCTCTGTATGTATATAGTGTATGTGTACATGTATCTCTCATAATAAATGAATAGAATTTCTGGTTACAGAGAGTAGTGCAGCGAGCATTTGCATCAGTGAACAAATGAGATGGAAAAGACCGAGTTGAAGCAGTGCTGAAGGGAGAAGATTGAGCAAGCTTTCAATGAAGGCACAGCACTTACAAAGAACTGGTCTCAAGAACCTTTGCCTTTGTGAGTGTTGATGTTTGTGCTTTGATACTCTGTATCACTCAGAAAAAAAGACTTCTTTATGTGTTGGATGTAAAGTTTGTTTCTTGTATGTAGATGAGATTTTGAGTAGCTTGTTCTCTTCTTTTTTTCTTTTTTTTTCCTTTTTTTTCTTTATACTTGAACTATGTTTTATTTACATTTTTGTCATAGCTTTTTATTTGGTTCTACTTTTATCCATCATGTCTCAAACTCTCTTTTGTCACATTTATTTATTCATTTACTACTGTGTGTTGTGTGGTTTAAAAAAAAAAAAAAGAGATTAAGTGTTGAAGATCTTTCTAAGTTCTAAGTGGGTTTTCATACCCCAGCGAATATTTCGGGAAGCATTGAAGATTTTCTTGATGTTATGGATGAGATTTGGAAGGTTCTTTTCTTTTCAGTGGTATGTTTACATGGCTGCAGGTGTCCTGGAATAAGCAGGAAATTAGGATCAGAAAAATTGGAAAAGGTTGTCTCTGGAGCCACAAGATTGTGTTATTGTATCCTCCTCCCCTCCACCGCCCTCGTCTTGATTGGTGATGTATAGTAGATGAAAAGGCTTTCCTGAATTTAGTAAAAAAAGAGGATAAAGCTGTTAGCTCATATTCACTTTCAGATTACCTTGGAAAAATTGAAACTTGAGGGAATTTCAGACTTTTAATTAGAACATCTGAAATAGATATATTCAATTTTGAAATTCTAAGCTGTTCCTTAGAGTAGCAGTTTTTTACGACGTCACATAAATTGAAAAAGAAAAACGTTTTTTTTTTTTCGTCTTACTACAAAAATAGTCTGGTAAGATTAACGGGTGAGTGAGTAAGGTGATGGGATCTTTGACAAATATACATCTTTCAGAATTTGTGTGTTTTTTTTTTTTTTCCCCGGGGACAGCCAAGTCGCTTTCCCAAAATCGTATGATTTAATATGGATAAATATAATGTGTGCGTGTGTGTATGTCGCAGAGTGAACGAACCTCCCAAGACCAGATGGGCCAAGATACTATGACATGCAGGATGAGATGCGTTTCCTGGTCCTTCAGGCCCTCTTGGTCATAACATGGGAAGGGGTGTCAAGCGTAACAGCCGCTTTGACACGCAGAATGGTAATCCACCAAAACAGCAACGAGGTCCTAATCCACCCTTTTCTCACAACCAGGGCATGTCTTACCGTGGAATGCCTAATAAATCAGGTCCTGTACCCCAAAGTCGACCATACAATCGTAATCGTGTGCCTACCTATCGGAGGTCTTATAGTCGTTCATGGTCACGATCATCCTCGTCTCGGTCAAGATCCAGGTCACGCTCTCCACGCTCACCCCCGTTCATGGGAACGATCACGGTCAAGGTCAAGATCTCGTTCAAGAGAACACCCCCACGATATCGCCAAAGACTGCAGAGGAGGAGGTTTGTTTCGTTTCTCTTAATCCCGATCCCTCAGTCCCTCATTAAGTGTCCTCCTGAAGATTGCATCCCAGAATGGAGTTCACTTTTGTACTGCACTTTTTCAGTTACATTTTGAGAGAAAAAAAATATAAAGCATTGCAGCTTTAACATGCAATATTAACAATTGCTTTTAGGGCTTATTACTGAAAAGAAATGATGTAAAAGTTTTGTGTAAAGAATTGTTTATGGTTGCAGAAGTCGCACTCCTAGCCTTAGCCTTCTCTGAGTCCCACACCAGAACGTGAAATAACGCTCACAACCAGAGGTGGTCGGGGCAAGCAGAGAGGCAGGGGCCGCGGGAGAGGCCGAGGCCGAGGAAGGGATCAAGGCAATGGACCAGATGACAGTAGCAGGCAGAGTGCCAGCTCAGCCAGGAAGGGGAAGAAAAACCAGCCAACACAAACAGTAGGTTTGGGGCATGCTTCAGTATGTGCACACACAGATGGATTGGTTTGGGAGTTGTCACCTTTTGTCAAGAGTGTTTTGTTTTGAACAACTGTGCTGTGCAGTAAGTTGAACATCAGAACTTCCTTTGAAAAAAACTTTGTCACTTGAAAAGGGGTATGTTGTGTTTGTATCTCATTATCAGTTTGTCATATTTTCATGGTCTCTTGTGTAAAAGAACGCTAATGAGATATCACTGGCATTTTTTAAAGTAGTATTGCGGATATGTTTTAGTTGATGTGCATGTGTATATAGTTTATTTTGTTCAGTGTATGGTCTAATTTGGTGATGGGTAGGTATTGTCATTTCAGATTGAAATTTGAGTTTTTTTTTATTTAAAAGTATGTACTAATTTTGATGGCAGATATATTGTCATTTCAGATTGAAAACTTGGCTTTGTGTTTGTTTTAAAAAGTATGGACTAGTTTGGTGATGGATATATTGTCATTTAAGATTGAAACTTGCATCTTATTTTTGTTTTTAAGACATGGACTGATTTGACGTTTGATATATTGTCATTTCAGATTGAAATATGAGTTTATTTTTATTTAAAAGTATGGGTAATTTGGTGATGGATATACTATCATTTCAGGTTGAAATTTGAATATGATGACCCTCTGAAAGCAGCCCGCATGGCTAAAAGGGCTGCTCGGTTTGGGGACCACCTGGAGCAGTCCCACAACAAAAGGAAACAGACTCTGACCCTCACCATCAACAATCTGATTACGGTATACTCCTCCTACTCCTGCCTAACTATGATAGTAAAACCCAGAACTTTTACACACACTTGATATTTGATCTTTACAGTTAGATGGGTCCAACATGAAATTATTCCATATCTGTCTTTCTACCATTTGAAATAGATGGGTTATTCTGAGAAAGAACAGAAAAAAGATGCGGAAAAAAGACCAGAAAAAAAGTGAAATACCTATTGATTGATGTAAAATAAAGCACTACTCATTGGCTTAGTATGTTTTCAAGGAGAAGGAGATCCTGAAAATCAGCAAGTCATATGAAGATTTTAGTTGGTTCTGAAGTCCTTGCTGAAATAGAGTGTAAAATATTTTAGGATACAAGGTTAGATGATGTGCTTTACAAGTCTGAAAAGATATTCCCAAATACATGTGACACTCCTTAATCGATTCCTGAGGTATCGAGTGGTCAGATCTGATTGAACTGGTACATGGTTACTTTATTTCATGTAACGAAACAATTCGTTTCATATCATATAAAGATGATTTTTTTTTAATTAGACTTGTTTGATTCATGTTGAAAGAATTGGCAGTAAACATATGATCCTTGAATTGCATTCTATGTAACTTTCTTGAAGTGTATGGCTTGGTTAAAAAGAAAAAGGTTGCATCTGTCTTGCAGAGTGGTGGAGATGATGAAATGGACCTAGGGGAATTCACAGTGGTGGGAACCTGTAAAGATTTGGAAAAACCATATCTTCTTCTTACATCGGTGAGTTGGGTCCTCTGTTTTGATCATTTCTTCATTTAGATAAAGTTGTGTGGCAGGAAGTACTCCTTCAGTACTGGGATGAAAATGTGTTTGAAGAAAAAAATTCAGTTTTTTTTTTTCTTAAAGAAATAAGTTCTGTTTAGATATTACAAGGTGGAGGTGGAGTGGTGGGGGCGAAGATGAAAAGAAAAGAGATGGAATGGAAAAACTGCTGGTTCAGTCCGCATTTTCCAGTATGCTTCCAAGAAATTTTGCCAACATTTGAATTCGATCGGTCCAGTACACACTCTATACAAGTGTTATGATCTGTCTACTGTTGTAGACACTTCATTTACTCTAAAGGTGCAGTTTATTGAGGATGAAAAAAGAATCTTGTAGGATGAAAAGTGACTGCAAAAACAAATGGAGAAAAGAAGAACAGTTAAAAAAAAAAAAAAAGGCCTATGGCTCACTAAACTTTAGCTGTGTAGAAAACTGTTGAAGCTGATGCATCAATATTGATAGTTTACCCATTTTTCAGAGCAACTCCTGCATAAATTGAATAGAAAAATAGTTTTAAGCCCATGCAATTGACTATAAAATGTGCAAGGTTAAGGGCTCAGGCTCTCACTCCAGCTCAGCCAATTGCTGAGCAAGTGCATTCAGCATAACTTAAATCATTGGACAGGACAAAATAATGGAAGGCAAAAATCTGTACTTATTTATTTTGACTGAGTGGTCAGATGGTCTTTCATTTTCCTTTGCAACATCTCTGATCACATGCATGCACTCTCCCTCCCTCCCTCCCTCCCCCCCCCTCTCTCTCTCTCTCTCTCTCTCTCTCTCTTCTTTTTCTCTCTCCCCTTTCCTGACCTCTGCCTCTCTCTCTCCTTGCCCCATGCCCTCCCATATCTTTCTATCTCTATGGGACAAACACACACACAGAGGCACACACACACACACACACACACACACACACACACACACACACACACACACTGCCTCTCTCTCAGCAACAGTGAGGGAACAACACTCCATCACCCAGTTCACCTCTATTACCCAGTACTAAAGAGAACTCCATTTCTTCTCTCTCCATTTATAGCACACCCCTCCTCCCCATGCCCTCCTCCTTGTCTTTCTCTCACAGATATGCACACACACACACACACACACACACACACACACACACACACACACACACACACACACACACACACATGTACTGGCAACATGATGGTGGATGGAGATAAAAATGACCTGCCCAGGCTAATCAAGCTTGACGTGTTGAAAGAGTGATAGCTCTTGTTTTGTGGGCATTGTTTTGATTTGGATTTTCAAACTGCAAAGATTTGATTGATAATCTCAGTTTGTATATAATTTCAGGCTCCTGATGCCAAAACCATCCGACCAGTGGAGACTTTGCGCAAGTCTTTGCTCATGGTTCAGGAGAAGTGGAAAGTCAAGCAAGACTATCACTATGTGTGTGAACAGCTCAAGTCCATACGACAGGATCTCACAGTATGTTCTAAGCGATACCTATTGTCTGTCAATGTTCATTTTACACTTAATACTGATTAGGAGGGGTTTTTTTTTCTGCTGCATGTTGTCAATCACCTCCTGTCATTACTTCATCTCAATTGTCATGGTTAACTTCTCCTAGATAGGATGCGTCGGTCTACTTGCTAGCTGTGCACATCATAAACAGCAATGTTATTGCATGCGTGCTGTCAAGTACAGTGATAGCTCTTAATGAAATCAGTAGCTGTGTATTTCAGGGCTAGTTTCTAACACACATACAACACACACACACACACACACACACACACACACACACACACACACACATCCATGATTTCAACAATATTTTGTACAGTTTATAGTTGGTTGTTTCTTTTGTGCCTTTTTCAAGTTATCTGTAGCCTCATTAATAGGGGCAGCTCTTGTCGGGCTCAGGCAGGAAATCTAGGTTACTGGAAATTGCCTCTAGACCCTGCAAAATTTTGTGTTCTTTAATTATGGCCTGCAAAAAATCCCCACCGGCTTTTCTGTCTCAGTGGGTGCCACTTTGAAGTTTAGCCAAGAAGTCCAACATATGACAGGGTTTGTACGCTCCTTGGAACTCCTTGATTTCTGAGAGCCAATTTTAAGACCTTGAAACCCCTTGAAAATCAACAAAATGTGGTTATGTTGACCAAACCTTGAAAAACCTTGAAAATCAAACCATTGTCTCAAAAAAAATTTTAGTATGGCAACAAAAAAAATAGCAGTTTGATTTTTCTGCATTCAGGTTGATGAAAAAATTATTTTCAAATTTCGGCATTCAGGTTGATGAAAAATTATTTTCAAAATTTTTACATCGTCGCGATCCCGCGGTGTTGTGTGCTTAAGAATGAACCAAGGGAGATAGTTTATAACTTCAGCAATTTTTTTTATTCTGTGCATGTGCGAAGAAAAGGTTTTGCGCTTCCGGCTTGTTCAGTTCATTGTGAATGGAGTTTGAAAATGCCTGGGGGGATGTGCTTTCAACCGTCTGTGGTTGGATAAACCCGAGTTTTCTGACTGGGCGAGAGAAGACAAAGCAAACAAACGTGCATGCTACTGCACAGTCTGCAAAAAACGTTTCGATGTGCGAGCAGTGGGCGAGAGTGCCCTGGCTAGCCACAGCAAAGGAAAAAAGCACGTGGCTCTGCTGGCGGCGAGATCTTCAGCAGCGATACCCATCTCGTACTTTCTTATGAATAAGACAGCAGCAGCAGTGTCGAAGGCGAATGTTGTCGTCCATTAAATCCTGATCGCGATGTGTCCGTGCGTGAATCCAGTACCAGTTCTTCAGCCACAGTGGACTCGTTTTGCACAAAGACAGATGTGCTGAAATCTGAAATTCTGTGGACACTGCACACTGTAATGCGCACTGAAGCTTCAGCTCTTGTGAACAGAATTCTCAGATTTTTCAAACAGTGTTTCCAGATGGTCAAATCACCAAAGGATTTCAGTGTGGTGAGGGAAAAAATCAGGTATTTGGTGACATTTGGCATTGCAACCTCACTTTCATTCATTGCTGGAGTATATTAGGAGTCAAGGGGGTGTACTTAATGTCCACATCATCAGAGAACTTCTGCTGTCAGCTTCCTCTGCTGGGATGAATATCATCAGTACCTGGAGGAGAAGCAGAAAGAAATAAAAGCATGCAAAGCTAGAGAAAAGCAAAAATGTGTGGAAGATTCTGTGAGTGAACTGAAAGCCAAAAAAGAAGCTCTTTGAAGAAGAAGTTCTTTACTTGGAAAATGAGGTGAACAAGTTGGCAGAAGCTGCAGAAGCCAAAGGACAGCTGTGCTTCATAACGCAGTCAAATGCTATCCGCAAAATGGCCAAGGACAAAAAAGCTAGTATTTTTGGACATGGAAAAGAAATTTCAGAAAAAATGGACTGTCTGAAAGATATCATGTGAGATTTCTATTTCCTTCTTGCTTGCTCGCTTTTTTTTTTTCCAGCAGGCAGTTTGAAGACTATTTTGTGTGTGTTTTTTTTTTTTTTTTCTGTAGTGTACAGTGAGTTTCCAGACTTCATCAATAAGCATTTGTGTGCACTCAGTTTCTTTACTTCATGAGTGAGTGTTTTGCTGGGACATTAGTTTGCAATGAGTTTCCAGACCTTGGTAGTGAGCAATTTGCTATGAGTGTGAGCAGTGGCTTTCCAGACTTTTAACAGTTCCTTTATGTAAAATGACTTTCCCAGGTAGCACTAATAGTACTTCTGCTTTCTGCTGTGTGTGAAGTAACAGCTGATCAAGTCGGCCAAGAGCAGAAAAAAAGGTAACGGGCATATCCATTTACGCATGTGTTGACATCTTGAATTTCGAAAAAAAATCACTTGAAAACTCCTTGAATTTTGTTCTTGGGAGTTTGTAGGAACCCTGTATGCAATAATTTATGAAATTGCTGGAGCTATCGAGTGGGATGAACTTTCTTTTGGAAGGCCCAGATTTCCACGGCTCATAAACGGTAGAGAATTGATCGAATTGTGCTCAACAAAAAGTGATTCCCCTAGGGATTAATGAAAACTTAGGTATAATCAGCACCATCATTTTTTCATGATTTCAGCTCTGCACTCACTGTTGAGAAATTTAGTGACATTAAAGATATTCAAGCACTTGACCTGGAGCATGAAAACAGAACAAAGTGGTCTGGGCTTGAAGAGTATAATGGTAAAAGAATCAAGAAACAGTTTTGGATAAAGAACATCTCGCACATAGTTATCTGTTTGAATGCCCCATCCCTGCTCCCCTCCTCTGGCTTGTACTTTCCTCACCTGAAAAGCATAGAAATTAATTGGATTTTAGGCGTGGACAATTTTGAGTCCCGGTTTTCACCAGTTTTCCAACGTGTTCCTTAAATTCTGTGCCACCTCTGTGTGGATATTCCTAAAAGTGTATGTGAATTAATGTGATGCTGTCGTTTTTTGCCAGGTCCAGGGTGTGCGGGATGAATTCACAGTCCGGGTGTATGAAACGCACGCTAGGATAGCAATGGAGAAGGTAAGTTTTGAAGCGTATTCTCTTCTTTTTTTTTTTCTTACCTGTAATAACCATTATACCTGATATGCCCAACTGAAGATGGGACGTCTTGCCAGGTCGGGTCAACCACAGTGGTGTTCTTTGGATGCTGTGGCATTGCAAGGTTACTGATACGACTTAAATGCAACAGTAGAAGTTCGGCTGGTCTGTCCATCCATCTATATAAAAAAAAAAGTTTGGCGTCATATACTATACCATGTCAGACCATAGCATTCAATGGCAGTCAGCTCTGCCAGGCCGAAATTTTTTGTGACAAATGCAGTCATAAGACAGTCATGTGACGCCCACCCTACTTCCACCAACGGAAAAAGCCGGTGTTCACTTCCTGTACCTCGTTCAGCTTCGGCCTGTCGTCCAAGCAAGATAAGTCTTATGCTCTGTCTCGCCTATACTTCTGCCTTTGTGTAAAGATTCCTTGTGTTTTGCGTCTTTACTTGTTCAATTGTGGCTTGCGCTAAACCCTTAGTACACTTGCCGTGTGAGGCTCACCCTTAGTACACTTGCCGTGTGAGACTCTTGGTGGGCTAGCATGTTAATAATTGTCACGCTGGTCGTGACTCTCGCGACATTGTTCGATCCGTCGTATTGCTCTCTGTGTTTTTGTCTCTCGCGATTTTGTTTTCAGTGCAAGTTCCATCGGCACTGTCTCGGTGCTTTCTGTTGCCCCTTTGGTAACACATCCACCCTCTTCTTACTGCCTTTTCAGCGCGTTTATTTTAACTCTCTTGACAAGCGCCACCATGTTTCTCGTAGAAAGAAAGTCTCGCGGAGAACGTGACTTGCTTCTTCCTGTAGCCATTTACTTCCGTTTGCAAAAAACCACGAGTTGATACGAGCTGTGGTTCTCGAGTTATGAATTTTTTAAAGTTTTGCGGTCGAAATGCTGTTTTTCACCATGGCTAACCTTGATTTCTGCCGTTCTATAATGAGATTTAGTGTTGAAGATACTGTGATTTGTAGGATTTACAGCATAAGACTTTGTGAAAGTACTGGGTAATGAAGCTTAGAGTGACCTAGACTTCGACTGGGATGAGGTTCCAGGTACGATGAACAACGATTCTGAAGATGAAGATTTTTTTTTTACCCAAGTAAATGGATCATGTGACATTCTTCAAACTTATGATATATACGAATATATATGTTGCTATATCGTAAGTTTGAAGAATGTCACATGAGCCATTTACTCGGGAAATAAAAAAAAAAAAATCTTCTTCAGAACTTTCTTCGATTGTTGTTGTTCATCATACCTGGAAACTTCATCCCAGTCGAAATCTAGGTCACTCTAAGCTTCATTACCCAGCACTTTCACTAAGTCTTATGCCGTAAATCCTACAAAACACAGTATCTCCATCACTAATCTCATTATAGAACGGCAGAACTCAAGGTTAGCCACGGTGAAAAACGGCATTTCGACCTCAAAACTTAAAAAATTCGAAACTCGAGAACCACGGCACGTATCGACTCGCGGTTTTTTGCAATCGGTCCCGGGGAACTTAGCCGAGTACCAGCCCTGGCACACACACACGTCCGTGGCTCCACCCCGCGGTCGGGCTTGAACCAACTACCATTCCCCCTCACTTGTTTTCGTACCTGCTGAGCTCGTCTTCGTCACTGCTTTCCACCCCTGTCTTTTTTTTGTTATATACTTTCCGCCCCCCGTTTTTTTTTTGGTCCTTTGTTACCCCCCCCCCCGCTTTCTTTTTTTTTCTTCACCACTTTGATAGTTCCCTTCTTCTCGCCCCCCGACCCTCCCCCTCACAGGTGCACCACACCGGTGTATGAGTCGCGGCCAGAATCGCGACGCCAAGTCTGATTGGTCACGCCATGGCAAGAGCACGGAGTGTGTACCTACCTTGGGCTAATGGTCAGGCCAGGTGGACTAACCCCCGTCCTGCTGTTCCCTCATCAAGGGTGGTGCCCCAAACCCCCGATTTTTCGACCGTCACATTTCCCGTAGGGGTACAGGACGTTGGGGAGC
>JADBJO010030558.1:0-17755 GCA_016801955.1 Conus betulinus | reverse complement strand
AAGTCGACCATTTTGGTTGGGCACCGGTTTTGTCATGGATTGGGGGTCATTTTCATGGACAAGTGTGGGGGGGAAAACCTGTGGGTTTTGGCAGGCCCAATGCAGTACCGTACAGGGACACTGGAATTCAGAGCGCAGCGGCGTCATGAAACTGAAGTATGGGAAGAGGGGTCACATTTGATCAGGCGTAGTGAAGTAAGTGTGGGTGGTGGTGTGTGTTGGTGTGGGTTGTGTGTTGGTGTATGGTACATTATATGTTGGGTATGTGTGTGTGCGTGTGTGTTTTTGTGAGTGTTTGTGTGTGTTGTGGTGTTGTGTGTGCGTGTGTGGTGTAGATAATTAATATATATTAATATATATATAAATAATATATATGTGTTGTGTTGTGGTGTGGGGTGTGGTGTGTGTGTGTGTGGGTGTGTGTGTTTTGTATATATGTGTGTGTGTGTGTTGGGTGTGGTGTGTGCTGGTGTGTGTGTGTGTATGGCGTGGTGGTGTGAGTGGTAATAAATTTGGGTGTGTGTGTGTATGTGCGTGTGTTGTGCGTTGTTATATATAATGTGTGGTGGTGTATGTGTGTGGTGTATGGTTTGGTGGTGCGTATGTGGCCACGTGTGTGTCGGTGTACCGTGTGTTTAATTGCCATTGGAAAACGAAAAGCCGCTATGATGTACCAAGGGGGAAAAATGGTGCTTATGCTACTTCCAGCCTTGCCTATTTCTGTGTCTTGTTTGCCACTGCTTGCATGGATGCAAAAAGAGGCCGTGGTGATTTTTGTTTTTCGGACGGGCCATTTTTTTGTTCGATTTCCCAGCACGAGTTCTACCAGGGGGGCGGACGGGAGGAGGATTGATGGAGGATTTGATTTGATGAGAAGCAGTTTGCCAGGCGGCTGATTTCAAAACGACAGAACTGGGGTCAGGACTGTGCGGGGGCTTCGGGAAGCGGGCCCCACAAGCAAAATGGCTGGATTTCAACCTGGCTGTTACTGTCTTTAAACATTGTTTTGCCGCTTCCCAGAGGATCTGAATGGCCCGTTGAAAAACTGTTGGAAGTAGGAAAGGTTTGGAGACTTAGATTGGGATCTTGAAAAAATTCTTAGGAGATTATATGTGGTGGTGGTACCTTTGTACCAGTTCAAGGTAAAAAGCTTGTACAGGTTGGTGACGTTTAATTTTATTTGGATTCATTTTACATTTGCCCTTTCCATACTTGCTTTATGATCGTTGTTAATATGTTGATTGAATTTTTCATGTTTATGATTGTGCTATGGATTATATGTTGTTATGATTAGTATATAATTTATTCAGTAGGGCAATAGCAGTGGTTTTGTAATATAGTTGGTTATGTTATTGTAATTGTGTGTAGTCAGTTAAGGCAGAAGTGGTGGGTTGATGGAACCAATCGTTTATGATAGTTTTTAAATGATTGGGTGTATTGTTGTGTTGGATGATGGATGATGGATTATTTCATTACAAAACTTTCCATTACGTTTCAATTGTTCATACTCAATGTTTGAAACTTGTGATTCCATTATTTTTTTCTTAAAATTTCTATGCATTGGATATTTCTTTTATTAATTTTTTATTTTCCTTATGATCTTTCTCATTTTTTCGAATTATTATGATATTATCATTATCTCTGTTTTTACATAATGGTTACAGCACATTCTTAAAGAGATTTTTATTTTTTACCCATCTTTTCCCAATTTTTCTATATTATTAGCATCAACCTTTTTTTTGGTGTTTATTGATTTAATTTATCATCAAATTCATATATTGTAACTGTTTTTTCTCATTCTTCACCATAAAACCTTGTTTCGCTTCAATTATTTTATTTCAATATTCAATTTCCTAAGTTACTATTATCCACATTGTGAACTATATGATGAAAACAATAATACCATTATTTTTTTGTTATCATTAGATGATTACTAACAGACTATTGTTTTTCTGGTTTTTCTCCTTTTGTCCCATTATTTTATTATTTCATTGGTGGGGTTGGTTGGTTGTTAATTATGTTATCATTATTATTAGGCATTTTAAGTTGTATTTTTTTCTCTCCCTGCATCCTTGTTTACCCCTTAAAGGTCCCATTTTTTTAAATTTTTCTGGGTTGTTCCACCCAAGGGACCAAAAATTTGACACCCCCAACATTGAAGAGAAAAAGTGACTTGATGTTGGTTCGTCAATTGGGGTTGAAAACATGTGTTTGTTGGTAATTTGTCTTCCATTTGTTTTCGGAACTAGTAGGGGGCCACTAGTAACTGGGTTGCTTGGCTCTTGGTCTCTGGACTATTTCTGCCCATGATTAAACTTGTTTATAAAAATGCGACTGCACTTTTCTTTCTGTTGCGGTGATGTTTAACAGCAAAGAAAATTTTGGAGTGTGTTATCGTTCAGGTTCGAAATTTGTTTATTGAGTTTCTGAAAAAATTGTGACCCATGAAAGAAATTTAAAGAAAATATGAGAAATTGCATAAAAAAAGGTGAAATAATTGTTTTCAGTGAAAAAGAAGTCTTTGAGAATTGGCCATTAAAATGGAAAATTGTAAAAATCGCTGATGGAGTAGGGTCAGCAGGGGAATGCATTGCATAGATGTTATTGTTTTTTACATTATTCACAAGGTGACAAGGTGTGGGACAGGGGTTCTATACCATGAATGCCAATTGAGGGAATTTATTTGTCTAACAGGAACAAACTGAGGGGAAAGTTGGGGCACTCCACTCAGTGGAATTTAACCAAGACTGGTGTTATTTTTAATGGCGTAACCAGTTTCAATTAATATTCCTGATATGGAAGGCCTGTGTGGGAGGGGGGAAAGGCAAGTTTTGAAGGATGGGGGACAGCCGCCATGGGCAAAAAGTGGTTAGTGTTGCGGGAATACCAGAGAGGCGGGTTGTGGGGTTCGATTCCCATCAGAGTCATGGGTGGGATGTTTCTGGGCCCTGGACTGGGGCTCGACCCAAGAGTTGAGTTTGGGGCCTGCGGGACTGGACTGAGTTGGAAGCCGTTTCACATCCACCTAAATGGAGGCGGTATTGTGGAGAATGGTTGCTTCCCAATTTTTCCTGGGGACCAACACTTGCAGGTGGTCTGTATCTTGCGGGGGCCTGGTTGAACGGCCACAAGGTATTTATGTTATGGAAAGGGAAGCGTAGAGTACAGGCCTTGTCATGATACCACCCCACCCCCCCAAAGTCTCCAGGGACACAGAATGGAAGGACAAAATGCAAATAAGCAATATCTTAATGTCCTGAATCGATCAGGCCACTATAAAAGAAAAAAAAAAAAAAAAAAAAAAAAACACAAAAAAAAGGGAAGAAGAAAAAGAAAAAAAAGAAAAAAAAAAAAAGTTTTGGAAGGATGTGTGGATGTGTTTGCCCCAGTAAGGGGGGCTGTGGGTGCAGGGGGCAAGCAGGTATCTGGCATGAGAAAATGAGTTGCCAACAGGGGACGGCAAGGACAGATTGCATAGTGATGGAAAGCCTCGTTTCAGCCAAAGTAGTGTTTGAAACTACTGGTCAGGGGAGGCTGTTTTAGGGACAAAACAATATGAAGATTAATTTAGCGCACAGGGGGAAGAAAAATTTGTGTGCCTGAAGATCAGTTTCATTTTTACGCGGGTTGTTCATTGCTGTAGGGCCATTGTTGTTCCTGTGAATCCAAGGGCTTGTTGGTGAACGATTGGACTATTTTGACTTCGTTTCTGTTTGGTGTGAGTTAGTGTGTGATGTGCCCACAACCATTGTAAGCTCTGTGTGGTTGTATTGGTGAGGGGATGGGAAGAAAGACCAGGACAGTGTTGGGTGTGTGTGGGGGGGAGGGGGAGATAATGGGTTTCCTGCATCATTGTTTTTAATTTCTCCAATTATAAAAAAAAAAAAAAAAAAAAAAAAAAAAAAATGTGTGTGTTAGGCTTTTGATTAGGGCTACCCGAGGGTAGCGAAGCTGTTGGCCCCCTTTTAAAGGTATTATGGAGTATGTGATGTGTGTATAAATTGTGACATGGTGTTAATGGTTGAATTGATTCTGTTTCTTTTTCTGAAGAAAAAAATGAAGAGGGAAAGATGGAAAATGAGGAGGGAGGGGGGGATTGATGACAGTGATGTGGACCGATCAGGGAATGTGTAACTGGTTTGGTGTTTGTGAGAAAATGTGCACTTTTCAAGAAGGTCCCAACAAGTGAGTGGTTGGGCAAGTTGGTTCCTTTTTCACGATGGTTCCCACAAGTGATTGTTTGGGCCAAGTTTGTTCCTATTTCAAGATGGGTCACCAAGCGATTTGTTAGAAATGGGCTGGAGGATGCGAAAAGGATTTCTTTCGGGGCTTTTCACAGCTAGGGGACAGGTCGGCCTGGTCATGAATGAATAAACGCTCGTTCTATTGGTCGGGAGAGTTCAGCTTTGACAGGTTGCTTGCAGGCTGGTAGGGTTCAGAACATACATGGGTTGTGTCACTATTGGAAGCCAAGTTGACACACAAAGAAAAGGGGGTTGTGTAAATCAGTTTTAATCAGGTGAATGAACAAAAAAAAAAAAAAAAACTGAAGCTTGTGTGCAGCCTTAAAGCCACACTGACTGAAGACGATCATGTAATGCCAGATGAAAGACAACAGTTTGTGGAATTTGAAGGGAAACAAAGATGATTCTTGTAGGAAAACAGACGGGTGTACCTGTGTTCTATCTTAAGTCCCCCTTGTTCTCACCTATATTGCTTGATTTCTTCTTCTTTCTACTGCCGCCGTTAGGCTCCACATCAATACTCACTTTCCTTCCCCTCACCCTTAAATTTGACTGGCTGGAGAAGACAAAGAAGTAAGTAGCACATGGTGAGGAATTCTGTACCTCCCTCTACGAATTCAGTTCTTAATCACCATCATCAATGTCTGAAATTAGCTCCCTTCCTTCTGATTTGTTGGTGCCTCAGTATCCTCAAATTATCCCATCTGTAGTATTGTTAAACTTTCAAATTTCACAAGCACGATTTCCAGGTCTTAACTCTTGGAAACAGCATCTAGATGTTATATTTTCTCTTTGGTTTCAGAATCCATTATCAGCACGGATGAAAGCGTTAAAAAGAAAGAAATGGATTTCTTGCCATTTTTAGTGCCTTTCAGCAAAATCGGTCTCCTGTCTTCACATGGCCTACACAAACACACACGAACCACCATGTGTGCGCTTCAAGGTTGACAGTTGGCCTCTCTCAGCACTGCAATGAGTTAAGCAGTCAGCCAGCCCGTTGACAGCTAGAGAGAGAGAGAGAGAGAGAGAGAGAGAGAGAGAGAGAGAGAGAGAGAGAGAGAGAGAGAGAGAGGCAGAGAGAGAGAGAGAGAGAGAGAGGGGGGGAGAGAGAGAGAGGCAATCAGATCAACAGGAAGCAGGGAATACCTTCAGTGTGCACGGTAGACCTCCATTCATTACAGGCGAAAATAGTACCGGCCCTTTCCTCTCTTCATCTCTGTAGAGACCTTGTCCAGGCCCAGAGGGCAGGAGACGGACACGATGAGGGGCGGGACTGGCTGTCTGTCGGTTGATCAAGTCTTCAGTCATCAGTGGGTCATGTAGTCCTGTTTGTTCGGCCTTGAAGGGACTGAGCTGGGAGAAAAAAAAAAAAGGGGGGGGGGGGGGGGGGGTGGGGGGGGGGAGGGGAGGGCAAAAGGGGGAGGAAAAGTCGAAGGATGCAGATGCAGTATGTCTGGAAAATTTTAGGCGGGTGCTGTGAAAGTCACTGGGACGAACAGATACACATTGGACTTGCTCACATACACACACACACACACACACACACGCACACACACACACACACCACACACACACACACACACACACACACACACACACAGGTCTTGGTGTCACAAGCTCAGATAGTTAGGAAAGCCAGTTATATTCCACAAATTTTGTCTCTTTTCTTTAAATTAAGGAGCCTCCATGGTACGACCTCTACCAAGCCATTCTGCATTAATCATCGCTTTATTTGCTGCTGGCATGTACAGCACTGAAAGTACAAGCGTTTTGTTTACAGCGTCTGATTCACTGTATGTGCACAAACACCAATATGACATTGTCATAGAAAACTGCCATGTTTGATGTTCTCCAAATATAATAGCATAAACACGAGCACCTTACGGCTGATTCCACGAAGACCACGATTCCAATGAGACGGTTCATGTGGTGTGATTTTCATTCGTTGTTCCTTTGAAGGAAATCAATGCTGTTTCTGTTGGAACTGACTGAACTGTGGCTGGTAACAAATGTCGATGGCACCCCGATCTTTCAAGCCGCAGGATTTGACTCGATTTGGAATCTTGACATTTTAGTGACCTCTGACATGAAGGTCATCTCTTCAGATGCGTTAGTTTTTATTTGTCTGTTGGCACGATTATGAATAAAGCTACTGAACTGATTCAATCCGTTTATTTGTCTGTTAGCATGATTATGAATAAAGCTACTAAACTGGTTTGATCCGTTTATTTGTCTGTGAGCACGATTATGAGTAAAGCCACAGACCTGGTTTGATCCTGACCTAGCATAAAGATAGAGCATGTGTCGAGAAAGTAGTCACTGAATTTGGTTCAGTTTTCAATGAAACATTCATAAAACTTTAGTTAAGATTGCAATAAAACATCCACAAAATACTGGTGCAGACTCCAATGAAACATCCACCAAACTTTGGTGTAGAATCCAATGAAACATCCACCAAACTTTGGTGTAGAATCCAATGAAACATCCACCAAACTTTGGTGTAGAATCCAATGAAACATCTACAAAATTTTGGTGCAGATTTAATAATAAACATCCACAAAATTTGGTGCCGACTTCGATAAAACATCCATACAATTTTGGTACGATAAGACATTCATACAATTTTGGTACGATAAGACATTCATACAATTTTGGTACGATAAGACATTCATACAATTTTGGTACGATGAGACATTCATACAATTTTGGTACGATAAGACATCCATACAATTTTGGTACGATAAGACATTCATACAATGTTGGTACAGATCGGCGGTTTCAACCCAGATGAAATAGTGAATTCAGAGACCGTTCCGTGAGATTACGACGATTTCTTTTTCACTGAACATGAAACTGTGAAGTCACTGTCTACGTATCCATAACTTTTTATGAAGTTAAACCTTTCAAGCGATTTAAACGTTGACATGTCGCATTTCCCATTTCTTGTCACGAAAAAGAATATGAGACGTGAGTCTTTCAGTTCGTATCTATTATTATTTCCCCTGGTAGAAAAGAAACACAACAACAATGTTTTCACTAACAAACTGAATCAAAGGTCTGATTCAGGTTCCATCGTAGCATGCCGTATATCCACAATCTCCCTTTACTTGAACATAGATTTGTAATTGACTCGCTTGCAGCCTTTTGATATGGCCGCTGTCACAGAATGAGGTGTAAACAAGGTTAGTTGACGGTGTAATCTTTTGGCTTTAATGCATCTGTTGTGGGCCGCCTGGAAGCTGAACTGTGATAGAATTGTAACCCCACCTCCACCAAGTTTTGCTTCTGTAATCCATCGGCTCTTTGGAGAGGAATGGTCTTTTTCTCCACGTCTCTCATCTCTCTTTGAACTTTTTGTCTTTGGAACCCGTGTTTGAAATACCTTCAGCCTGCGAAAGGTCTTGGCGATCAACATGAAATTGGATTTTATTACAAGCCAGCTCATGGAGGGAGAGAGATCACAGGAGTGAGAGATGCTGGCTGGCTGGGATGCTGAGGTGGGGGTGGGGGTGATTAGCGGTTTGATGTGGAGGAAGGGAGGGAAGGAGGCCAGAGAGTTGGACTTTTTTTCCTCCCACAAATTGCTTAGGCTCAAACAAGCTAAAATGGGAGTCCCGGGAGAAAAATCCATATTGTAAAGGTGTTCTACTATATTTTTCACGGTGGTTTTTATTGTACTCTCTCTCTCTCTCTCTCTCTCTCTCTCTCTCTCTCTCTCTCTCTCTCTCTCTCTCTCTCTCTCTCTCTGTGCGCGCACGCGCGTGCGCGCGTGTGTGTGTATGTGTGTCTGTGTGAGAGAGAGAGAAAGGGGGCCGAGAGAGATTGTGATCAAGATGTTTTAGAATCGGTCTTTTTTATTTGAGGGTTTGACTTGGTTTGGGTTTTAACTTTTTTTTCTTACTCTTTGTATTAGTTACAAAAAGACACGTGAGTAACTGGTCTATCTATCTATCTATCTATCTATCTATCTATCTATCTATCTATCTATCTATCTATCTATCTATCTCTCAGTCTGTCTGTCTGTCTCTCTCTCTCTGTTTCTGCGTCTCTCTCTCTCTCTCTCTCTCTCTATCTCTCTCTCTCTCTCTCTCTCTCTCTCTCTCTCTGTCTCCTGAGGGGATGGGAATGGTAACATAGGAAAGGATGGACTATACAGAACTCTTCTAACCGGAGTAGTGTAGTGTATTTTATAGATATCTGTACCTTCCCAACAAGGTGAGCGATGAATTTATTCATTACGTTCTGATGTTTGTGTTTTTATTTTTTTGAATATCATTGTTTGCATTGCCAACGTAATTATTACAATTTCACCACAGAATTGTTATTATTATTAACGTTACTATAATTACTACTACTATTATCATCATTAGTATATTATCATTCGTATTGTTGTCATTTAAAAAAAGAAAATTATAATATCTTTTGTTATTTTCTGAACAGCAATTCTGCCCAAATAATCATATGAATGCATGCACACACATGCGCGCACGAGCGTATACGCGTACGACCAAATACAAGCATACACACAGGTATGTACGTATATACATGCATGCAGGAGCGCGCGCTCACATGAGCAGCAGAGCACACACACCCCTCACGCACGCTCACACACACACACACACACACACACACACACACACACACACACACACACACACACACACACACACACACGTGGGCGCGGACACACACACTCACACATGTGCACGCATGCACACACATACCTGCACATGTGTGCACACATGCATTCACCACTTACTAAGCCACACACATGAACCTCCTCATGCACACACACACACACACACACACACACGCACACACACACACACACACACACACACACACACACACACACACACACACGTGCACACATGTACACACATACATGCACATATGCACACATGCACTCACCGCATACTAAGCCACACGCGTGAGCCTCCTCTTGCACACACACACACACACACACACACACACACACACACACACACACAGACACACATATGGGCGCGGACACACACACACTCAAACATGTGCACGCATGCACACACATACATGCACATGTGCACACATGCACTCGCCACATACTAAATCATACACATGAACCTCCTCATGCACACACACACACACACACACACACACACACACACACACACACACACACACACACACATACATACACACACACACATGAGGTAGATAGATACCTGAGGTCTCACCGGTGCGTTTAGCTAATGCGCAGGTCAGGTAATTGATGTCTTACCTTTAAACCTTCCATCCAGCTACAATTCCTACTCACTGTGATCTCATAGTTTATCAAATTTGATGCTGGGTAAACGGACTAATCCGCACGCTTAAAACTGTTTTTAAAGAGAAACCGAAACTGCCACTCAAAGCGCCCTCTCTGAAATAAACTGACTGTGCTGTGACACACCTTCAGGCGTCCCCGACTATTCTGGCACATTGTTCCCCCATCTTGGTAGGTCCTGTCTGACTGGTCGGCATGTAGAGGGTATTTCAGTTGGATGTGCTGTACTGTCTGCGCATCTACCACACTGCCACTAAGTTGCAGGAGCATCTGAATTATTCTGCTACTATTACTGATATTGAAATGACCAAGTACATGCGGTGCGTTTATGTTTTTTTACGCATTGAGAAGACTAGGTGCCCTGGTCATATGTCTAATATTTTGTTTTCAGCTCCTACATATTTGGCCATCACCTTGTTGTTTAGGAAAACCATAAACAGGCCTTGCATGTGACCTGTACACAATGAACGGCGTAGGTCCATTTCCAGATGTGTCCCATAAGGTGTCATGGAGAGGGGCTCAGTGTCTGGCTGTGACGCCCTGTAGGCTGTATGTATGGGACGTCCCTGAGGCGCTGATGGCAATGCCCGGATATTGGCAAGGGAATTAATGTCCTGTTTGGCCGGATTATGGCCCGTTTCACGCGGGGTTTCGGTTGTCTTTCTCTTCAATGGTAACGTCATCCTGGTCTATGAAGGTTTCTGGAGAAAAGTGGGTGTTTATTCCTGTTGCCTTCATCATCGCTATTGTTGGGGGGAGAGGGGGGGGGGGGGGGGTGTGGTGATGTTCAGAGTATTTTTAAAATCTATTTAGGTCAACTTCCTCCACTTTCTTTCTTATCACTAGCCCCGATAGAGCCCTCGATAGCAGACGTGGCTTTATAATTGGACTGAAACTGAAATTTCTCCTGCCCCTTCCCTTTCTCCCACCGAGGGGAAAAGTATACGTACGCGTGCGCGCTCGCGCGCGTGTGTATGTGTGTTTGTGTGAAAAAGAGAGAGAGAGAGAGAGAGAGAGAGAGAGAGAGAGAGAGAGAGAGAGAGAGAGAGAGAGAGAAGGTGTGTGCGTGTGTGTTTGGATGTGTGCACGTGTGTGTGTGTGTGTGTGTGTGTGTGTGTGTGTGTGTGTGTGTGTGTGTGTGTGTGTGTGTGTGTGAGAGAGAGAGAGAGAGAGAGAGAGAGAGAGAGAGAGAGAGAGAGAGAGAGAGAGAGAATCTAGCTTTTAAGTAGACTCACCAGTAACTCTGACTCCTTCCATGACCCAAGAAATTATCCTGTATTTTCTTCTTCTCAAGATGTTGCACGCAACAGACCAAAAAATACAAAAATAATTTCCCTTGATAGGAGTCAGTGTGACAATGTACCAGTTGTATTATTGTTTTGGGCATATTGTTTGCTGCTACTTTTACAGAAGACATGCTTGTCATGCTTGTCAGAATTTTAGCAGTCTATTTTGTGTTGTATGGAAAATTTCTGTTAGTTTACAGGTTTTTTCGTGTGGTGGTTATCAGTATTTTGCCTAGTTTTCAGTTAGGCTGAGGTCTGATTCTTATTTCTTTTGAATTATAGAACGCCTGCCTCTCAGATAATGCAAAGCCTTGAATCTATTGGTATGCCCTAGGACACTACATACGGCTTGCTGTTGCTGATATATGCTATTGATTTTGTTCGAGAACTTTACCAATCATTCCTAACGAAATTGAGAAAAAAAAATCTTAAATCAATGTCTGAAATATGAAAAGGGACGTTTCAGGTTATCAATGCAGAAATAAAGCATTGGTTATAGTTTTTAGCATAATCAATCCAAACTGCCAAGCATGGGTTATAAAATTTTAGTGTATTGAATCCAGCATTGAAGTACGCATTACAAAGCTTCAGAAAAAATAATCCAACGCTAAAGCCTGCACGACAACGTGTTAGCAATCAATTCATCTGTGGAAGCACGGAACACACGAACAAAGATGTGAGGACCTCAGGTCTCCTGCAGGCAGTTGGAAGAAAGATGTGAGGACCTCAGGTCTGCTGCAGGCAGTTGGAAGAAAGATGTGAGGACCTCAGGTCTGCTGCAGGCAGTTGGAAGAAAGATGTGAGGACCTCAGGTCTGCTGCAGGCAGTTGGAAGAAAGATGTGAGGACCTCAGGTCTCCTGCAGGCAGTTGGAAGAAAGATGTGAGGACCTCAGGTCTGCTGCAGGCAGTTGGTGGTGAACAAAGATGTGAGGACCTCAGGTCTCGTGCAGGCAATTGGAAGAAAGATGTGAGGACCTCAGGTCTGCTGCAGGCAGTTGGTGGCGCTTAGCTTTTGTTTGTGCCAAGAATTTTACAGTTGCATTTTGGCGAAATAAGAAAAAAAATGTATTTGCATTTACACTGTTGTAGGCACTTACATGCTTTCTCATTTGTATTCAGGAGTTCCCCCGGCCAGAAAATGATGAGAACCTTCAACTCTGTGGACGATTTATATACTGTTGTGTCTATGAGCGCCTGCATACTTCCTCAGTCGTATTTAGACTTTATTTCCTGCCAAAACAAAAACAAACAAAAACAAACAAACAAAAACAAAACAAACAAACAAAAAACCGGCGAGGTCTTTCGACTCTGTCGAAGGTGTGCTCATAAATGAGGAACAAATCATGGGTGCTTCCTGAAAGCTGTCTTCAACAATCAGGAAGAATCCAAACCAAACAAACAAAACAACTAACGATTTATTGGTGTCTGGTCAGTCGGAATGAAATTTCTCTGAAAATACACAAAATATCACAAGTAGCTAGATTTTAAAATCTTGGCGTATAATTGCTCATGTGAGGAAAATATGTGAGGTACAATGAAAGAGCGATGCCCTGGAAACTATCAGGAGGCCTACAAAGGCCACTTGTATCTTGGACTAAGACACAAGAAGTGGCATGATTCTGAAAATGACAGAAAAAAGAATCAATGGCATCACAGAACTCGTCAAGGGGGGGGGGGGTGGGGGTGGGGGGGGGGGGGGGGGATGTAAGGGAATCTGGGCAAGAGTCTGAAACATGATGCTGTTCTCGGCCAGTAGCCTGCTCTGACGGCTTCCAGCTCTTGTTTTCGCAATACAAAGGCATGTTGTCCTTTGTTCTTGCCTTGTCCTCTTCCGCTCTCTGTTTCTGTTCAAGCTCCAGCTATAGCTTTTGCTCCTTTCCCCCCTCCATTTGCAGTTGTAATTGCTTTTTTTTTTCATTTCTAATTTCGTTGGTTTTTTTTTTTTTTCGAGTTCCGCTTTTTTTTTTTCCTTTAAACTTTCAATCTCTCAATCTCTCTCTCTCTCTCTCTCTCTCTCTCTCTCTTCTCTCTCTCTCTCTCTCTTCTGAAAAAGTAATGATATACATCGAAGTTTAGGAATTGAAGGGAGGGGACAATTCAAAATGGTGATCCACACGTTCAAGAGACCATTAATAATGAAGATTGTTTTTGCAGCATTCTTCCGCTCCATAAGTGACTGTATCTAATATGTCTTTAAGATTTGAAATAAACGTCCTGAAAGAAACTACTGCCAGAAAGCAGATGTAAAACAAACAACATCTATCCAGAATATGAAGAAACTAAACCAGAAGACATCTATACACCTGGAAAGAACAAGCTCTAATCACACAAAGAATACGGACCAGAGTTCATAATACGAAAGAAACATTGCATGATGGACGGGCTATATAAAGCATTATTGTGAAGACGTCATCGTTGTGGAGAGAGAGAAAATTTGTTTTAAAAAAAGACACTGAGAAAAATTGCACCAAGGCAGGCAAGAAAACATGTGAGCACTAGAAAAGAAAATCCAGAGGCTGCCTCCTAATGACATTTGTCTCCCGTAAATCGAAGACTTGAAATTGTTTACTCCGGAAAGTTTGATAAGGAGAAAAACAAACAAAAACAAATCAAAACAAACAAACAAGCAAACAAAGTGCACTCATGAACTCACATGAAGGGAAGCGTTAACAGAGAAGCGCACAATCTACAGAGAAGCGCACAATCTACACAATCTGTTTTAGTTCAACACTGCATCTGATTGTTATAGATAAAACACTGCATCTGATCGTTATAGATACAACACTGCATCTGATTGTTATAGATACAACACTGCATCTGATCGTTATAGATACAAGACTGCATCTGATTGTTATATATACGTGCACAATAAGTCATCTGTCTGTGCTTGAAAGATTTACAGAGGAATTTTTCCCTCGGAGTTAACATTGGTTCTGACTACATTTCCCATATAGTCCTTCGAATAAGCATGTAAACCGAGGTTCCGTGTGTGAACGCACGCACAACATCTTGCACACACGTAAAATCCCATCACCAACAGAGAAGGCCGGTTTAGCCGTTGGTATGGATGACACGTTACACATAGCATGCACCTTCCCCGACGATGGAGTTTGGCTGCCTTAATGGCGGGTGTAAAACGGTCATACACACAGAACTCCACTGCCTGTCTATACAGGCAGTGTCCGCAGGAGTATCAGTCTGAGTACAAAAAAAAGAAGGAAAGAAAGAAAGAAGATGTACATTATCCAAATGTGTTCACGCCTATATTGTAAAGCTGGAAAATGTCGCGAACTCTCTAGATGGGTATACCACACAAAACGTCAAAGAAACACAGCAACCTAACTCCTAACAAATGAAAAATAAAAGGACTGGGTTGTACCTCTCCGTTAAATGTGACGTAACAGTATAATATGAAAAGAAGAAGAAATCTTTTTCTGATCTAATTCTTTTCAACGGTTTAAAACTATAATCAGTCAGTCGACAGGCAGTCGAAGATAAAAATGTAACGAAATAGATTCTCTCACGCATTTAGTTGTTAAAGGAATAAAAAATTTTTTTTTTTTTAAAACATGTTCGACATCCCTCCTTTTTTAAATCAAACTGTCACCGAAATTGAACAATCAGAATCACATCACTTTTCAAACAAACACTACTCAAATAAAACATCACAACAAGTGTTAAATGTGAGGTCATGTGGGCGTGCGCGCGCGCGCGCGCGCGCGCACACACACACACACACACACACACACACACACACACACACACACACACACACACACACGCACGCACACACGCACGCACACACACACACACACACACACACACACACACACACACACACACACACGCACGCACGCACGCACACGCACACACACACACACACACACACACACACACACACACACACACACACACGCACGAATTTTTTTTTTCACGTCAGGTCCCTCTCGCCATTGTTGGTTTCTAACCTTGTTTGACATACATCTCTTTTCCTATCACTCTCAGTGCCAGACTTTTATGGTCTTTTTTACGTCCCGATATAGCCAGCCTGTCCGGCACAGGGTGAGCGGGAGGTGGGTGGGAGCTGGGGATAGAGGTGGGGATGCCCTGAAAAGAATTGCAGTCATAACATCCGCCTCTTTCCCACTTTCCACAAATAAAATGTTACTGATTGTTTGCCCTTCTTCTCTTCTTCTGATCACATTGGGGGATGTTTACCTGCAGACTCCTTGCCGGTCCAAGGCAGTGCATTGCCTGTCACAGGACAGTTCACACAGACAGGGACTGGGACATCCCTGGGACCCAAAGATCTCTAGAACAACGTCAAGTGACGTGGAGCAACTTCAGGCCCAGCCCTCGGTCTTGGGAAACGTTAGTTGAAAGAACATACTCTGTCAAAATGAGAGTTCTTTGTCACGCTCACACAGTGGAAAACATGCAAACGGTAAACGGAACCCTCTGGTCGTTCTTGTAACTGGATTAAGTCTTGGGTTAAAAAAAAAATCCATCGTTGTACTTTGTGTGTGTGTGTGTGTGTGTGCGTGTGTGTGTGTGTGTGTGTGTGGGGGGGGGGGGGGGGGGGGCATAATCCATACTACAAACAGGCATGAATAACAGTTTTACAACATTTTACAACACAGCATAGATTAGAGACGGTTTGTTTAAGAACCCACCGTAAGATAGATCATAGATTACACAGTTTCCACATTATCCGTCCACACTACACCCATGGAATAGAGAGTTTTCACCTGATGCACTTAACAAACGAATTGAGAGATCACACAGTTTTCACATAATCCATTCAACAGTAAAATACAGTGTACACTGTTTTCACGTCCTCAGTCCTACAGTAGAACATAGTTTTCACATAATCCTCTGCACAGTAGAGCGTAGATGACAATTTTTCACACAATCCGTCCTACAGTAGAGCATAGATTACACAGTTGTCGCATCGTCTCCCCCTACAGTAAGGTATAGTTCATCGTCTCCCCTACAGTAAGGTATAGTTTATCGTCTCCCCTACAGTAAGGTATAGTTCATCGTCTCCCCTACAGTAAGGTTTAGTTCATCGTCTCCCCTACAGTAAGGTATAGTTCATCGTCTCCCCTACAGTAAGGTATAGTTCATTGCCTCCCCTACAGTAAGGTAAAGTTCACACAGAACATAGAGTACAGACTTTTCACGTAATCCATCCAACGTTAAAACATGGATAACCTAGTTTGTTTTATATAATGGTGGGATACAGCATGAGTTTAACAGCTTTCACACAGTCCATCCTACAAATGGAGTATTGCGAACAAAGGTTTAACATTATTCATCTTGCACTGGACCATAGACGGCGTTTTTTCACATAACCCGTCGTACAGCAAAGCTAAATTACAAAACTTTCACATGATCTGTCCCACAGAAGAAAGTGGATTACAACATTTTATACATAGTTCTCTACGGTAGAACATGGATTACGCATTTTTCACATAATTAGCCCAGAATGTCTAGTCCAGTCAAAGTCTAGTCAGTGTCTTTCATATCTACCATGGAGACAATACCTCGTCAACATAATACCATCTCGTATCAATACCTAAGATTTCTTCAGTATCTAGTGTCTAATCAATGTTTAGCAGATAATGTTAAGATCTGTACAAAATCAAGGAACTACCGAAGGATGAAATTTTTCAATAGAAGCGAGTTAAATGCTGTTCCTTAGAGATAGCATTAAAAACAGACAATGCAAGAAATTGAAATTCAGCCATCGTTTTATTCTTTTATATCCAAAATTCTAATGTCCTCCGATTCATCATCAGAACCATGGGGATTTTTACACTCCGTTATCCAGTAAGAGCGTTTGATTCGGTAGGATTAGGTAGACACAACTTCCTTGACAATTCTTTAGGAAAATCAATAACAGCACCAACTAGCCAAATGACTACAAATGAAGATATGTGGTGTGGCACTGAAAGAATACCAAGATCTGGAATCAAGTTGTTGATCATTGTTCTTGCGGGTGTCATTCTGCATTAGCAGTGTGCTGGAGATGGAACTATGATTAGAATACTGAACCACTCTGCAACTCTTCACCCAGACATCCACCAGGCTTGAACCCTAACCAAACACCACAGCATTACCCAGTCCAAACCCAAATTCGAACGCGAATAGTATTAAACCGCATGAAACATTGGTTGATGATGCTTTCAGAGTGGGGGGTAGTGTAGCCATTTTCTCTTTTCTCCATCGCTAAGGAAAGAAGGCCGACCGATTCCGATTCATCGCCTTTGTGCAGTGGGGCGCCTCACATTCCTCTGACCACCAATGGCTAGAGCAAGCAGCGTGAATATCTACATTTCATGTCTTCGCAAAAAAAAAAAAAGAAAAAAAAAAAAAGAAAAAAAAAAATCGATTTATTGTCTGAGCATACAGCAGTGTCACCTTCTATTTAAAGAAAAAAAAAAGAAATACCGGAGCGAAAATCACCAATTTTTTTTTTAATTCCGGGGCTAAAATCACTAGTTATTAAAATTCTTCAAACAAACAAACAAACAAACGAAACGAACGAACACACAAACACATTGATACACTTTAGTCTTTCTTATTGCAAAAAGTATTCATAGTTTTGTTGTTTTCCTCTCGTAAAAAGCATATATACTTTCTTTTTCCCCCTGACAAACAACAATGACATTCGGATTTTCATTCTCCTGCTGAAAAAACGTGGGGATAATTCTTAATATCTCCCTGCAAAAAAACTATGGATAGAATTGTTGTTTCGACAATTACAAAAAAAACATGCAATGTTTTTACTTTCTGTCGATCAAAAAAAAGAAAAAAAATCATCGTGGCGAAAAACAGTTACACTTTTAGCTGTGTATGGGAAGCAAAAGCAGCAATACCTTTTTTTTTTCAATCGAAAAAAAAGGGACACCTTAGT
>JADBJO010030557.1:0-12500 GCA_016801955.1 Conus betulinus | reverse complement strand
TGCTCCCACTTCCTTCCCGAAGACACCATGCGGGCTGCCTTAGTCAGGGACGTACGTATCCATGGGGTAGCGGCGACGGTCCAGCGTTTCTGGAGGACCGCCCACCCACCCCCCACCTCCCCCTCTCCCATCTCCCCCTCCACCCCCCACCCCCACCACCATCCTACCTCCCAACCATTAACAAAAAACAACAACAACAACAACAACAAAAACAACAAATCCCAAACAAGCTGCAAACCAACCAACCAACCAACAAAACAAAAAAGCAAACACCCTCCAACATCCCCATGCAGACTAAAGCTCGGCTGATCAACAGAAACTGTTCGTCATCCCTGACGTACCGGTGCCAGACACATGTACTAGTGCCAGACATATGTACCAGTGCCAGACATATGTACTAGTGCCAGACATATGTACTAGTGCCAGACATACGTACTGATGCCAGACATATGTACCAGTGCCAGATGTACCAGTGCCAGACATGCCAGACAGACATATGTACTAGTGCCAGACATATGTACTGATGCCAGACATATGTACCAGTGCCAGAATGTACCAACGCCTGACAGATGTACCGGTGCCAGAATGTACCAGTGCCAGAATGTACCGTACCAACCATGTGTACTGGTGCCAGACATATGTATCGGTGCCAGACATATGTACGGTGCCAGACATATGTACCGCATCAGACATATGTACCGTATCAGACATATGTACCAGTGCCTGCCATAAGTATCGGTACCAAACATATGTACCGGTGCGAGACACATGTACCGCATCAGACATATGTATCGTATCAGACATATGTGTACCACTGCCCGCCATAAGTATCGGTACCAAACATATGTACCGGTGCCTGGCATATGTATCGGTACCAAACATGTGTACCGGTGCCAGACATATGTACCGTATCAGACATATGTACCAGTGCCCGACATAAGCATCGGTACCAACATATGTACCGGTGCCAGACATATGTATCAGTGCCAGACATATGTATCTGTACCAAACATATGTACCAGTGCCAGTCACATGCACCGTGTCAGACATATGTACTGGTGCCAGACATATGTACTATTGCCAGACATATGTACCAGTGCCAGACATATGAACTGGTGCCACACACGGACACCAACAAAAGCTCAGGAAGTACAGAACAACCATCGCGCGCACGTGCACACCGTGTGCGCGCGCGCGCGCGCGCGCGTGTGTGTGTGTGTGTGTGTGTGTGTGTGTGTGTGTGTGTGTGTGTGTGTGTGTGCGTGCGTGTGTGGTCGTGTGTCCGTGTCTGTGTGCGTAGATGTGCATGTCGGAGTATATTCAGTTTCTGCTTTCTATGGTCACTAAGGTTTGAACTGCTCAGCAGATGCGTTTATTACTGTGCTTTCTATGGTCACTGAGGTTTGAAACTGCTCAGCAGATGCGTTTATTACTGTGCTTTCTATGATCACTGAGGTTTGAAACCGCTCAGCAGATGCGTTTTATTACTGTGCTTTTCTATGGTCACTAAGGTTTGAACTGCTCAGCAGATGCGTTTTATTACTGTGCTGCTTTCTATGGTCACTGAGGTTTGAACTGCTCAGCAGATGCGTTTATTACTGTGCTTTCTATGGTCACTGAGGTTTGAACCGCTCAGCAGATGCGTTTTATTACTGTGCTTTCTATGGGTCCACTGAGGTTTGAAAGTCGCTCAGCCAGATGCGTTTTATAACCGTGCTCTGAAACCCCGTGCAATGAAGTCTTCCATTAGCGGGAGCTATAAACTCACACTCACCCCTAACCCTCACCTCCCCTCTCCTCTCTCTCTCTCTCTCTCTCTCTCTCTCTCTCTCTCTCTCTCTCTCGCTGGGTTCTGTGTGTGAAGTGTGTGTGTGTGTGTTGTGTGTGTGTGTGTGTGTGTGTGTGTGTGTGTGTGTGTGTGTGTGTGTGTGTGTGTGTGTGTGGGTGTCTCTGTGTGTCTGTGTGTGTGTGTGTCTCTCCTCATTTCTCTCTCTCTCTCTGTCCGTCTGTCTGTCTCTCTCCCCTTTTCTCTCTCTCTCTCTGTCTCTCTCTCTCCCCTCTCTCTCTCTCTCTCTCGCTAGCTCTCTCTCTCTCTCTCTCTCCCTCCCTCTCTCTCCTCTCTCTCTCTCTCTCTCTCTCTGTTGCTATCTTCCAGTAGCCCCCACTTTTTCTCTTCATCTCCAACAGATCTGCCAGCCCAACATTTCCATTCCGACCCGCAGCAGCCGACATCCTACACCGCCATTATCCCAAGGCGCCAACTCTTCCACAAAGAAAAAAAAAAGAAGAAAAAATTAAAAAAAAAGAGAAATCCCCCAAACAACCAATAACACAAGGGAAAGAAAGGAAAAAAAAAAAAAAAAAAGAAAGAAAGAAAGAAACACACCCTCACCGATCATATCTGTCACCCTAGCTACCCACAAATCATTGCGCCGTGACGTAGTTGTGACGTGGCAAGGGCGAACGACTCCTCGAGTTCCAGCCCCCATGGTGCTAGCTCTCATAGAGAGAGAGAGAGAGAGAGAGAGAGAGAGAGAGAGAGAGAAGAGGAGGAGAGGAGAGACAGAGAGAGAGAGAGAAGAGAGAGTGAGAGAGAGAGCGAAAGAGAGAGTGAGAGCGAGAGCGAGAGCGAGAGAGAGAGAGAGAGAGACAGAGAGAGAGAGAGAATGAGAGAGAGAGAGAGAGAGAGAGAGTGGATAGAGACTGGGAACAGAGAGAGATCTACAGGCGATTTTCTTCCCTTTCTCCCCCCCCCCCCCCACCCCCCACCCCTACTCTCCCTCCCACCCCCACCCCCCCCACCCCCAAACCAAACAGGACATCCATTTCTGTCGGAGATATGGGAGTGGGGGAGGGGGGAGGGGAGGAGGAAGGAGGGGGAGGTAGGTCTAGGGGCACACACAAGTCGTTTGGCAAGTAGATGTCACTGCGATCTGGCAATCAAGTGGGGGGGGGGGGGGGGGGGGGGGGGGAAGAGGGTAAGGAAGGGGGAAGGGAGACGGAGGATAAGATTGGGGGGGGGGGGGGCAGAAAAGTTATGTAACATTCTGAAGACGAATGGGGGGGGGGGGGGGGGGGGGGTTTGATCCACGTTTGGGCCAGAGATCACACCCGCCCTTGAAGAAGAGGCTGGTCCATCCCCCCCCCCCCCCCCCATCCCCCATGAGAGAGAGAGGTGGGGTGGGGGAGGGGATAGAGGTGGGGAGGGGGAGAGAGAGATAGAGAGAGAGGATAGAGTGAGAGAGAGGAGTGAGAGAGAGAGGGGGGGAGAGATTGAGGGGAAAGGAGAGGAGAGGAGAAAGAGGAGTGTGAGAAAGGGAGAGGAGAAAGGTGGTGGAGAGAGAGAGGGAGGGAGGAGAGAGAAGAGATTGAGAGAGACAGAGAGAGATAGAGAGGGAGAGGAGAGAGAGGAGGGAGGTAGAGAGGACCAGGGATGAGAAAGAGAGAGGGTGAAAAGAGGAAGACGAGAGAGAGATGGAGAGAGGAGAAAAGATAAGAGAGAGGGAGGGAGGGAGGGAGGAGAGAGAGAGAGAGAGAGAGATGGAGAGAGAGAGAAAGAGGAGAGATGGAGAGAGAGGAAAGGAGAGATGGAGAGAAGAGAAATAGAGAGAAAGAGAGAGACCGAAGAGAGACAGAAAGAGAGAAAGAAGGACAGAAAGAGAGAGCGAGAGGATAGGAGGGACAGAGAGGAAGAGAGACAGAGAGGAGTGGGGGGTGGGGGGGGGGGGGGGTGGAGTGGAATCTGGGTGGGAGGACTTTGGAAAGGCGTCGAAGAAGATGAGACAGGAAGCGTCTGAATTACAAGATTCAGAATGGATGATGTCTGAATACCCTCTTCCACGTCCCGTCCCCCCCCCCCCCCCACCCCACCACCATCCCCTCCTCCTCCTCAATCACCAAACTTAACTTGACTCTCAAAAAGTCTATTTTGGATTCCCACCCCACCCCTCCTCCTCAATCACAAAACTTTAAAAAGTCTATTTGGATTCGCACCCCACCCCCACCCCTCACCCTCACCCCCCACCACTCCAACCCTTGCTTTTTCAATTCCCTGTAAGTCTGGTCTTTCTTTTTTCTTTTTTTTGTTTAAATGTGATTTTCGCTCTCCTTTTCTTTCAAGTGATCCAGGCTCGACTCCAAATGGAGAAATGACGTGATATTGGATTCTCTCTCTCTCTCTCTCTCTCTCTCTCTCTCTCTCTCTCTCTCTCTCTCAAAATAATGCGTCACTTTCACACTACTATACTACTCACACTGCCTTTTCACATGCGTCACGTTTCACACTACTACTCCGGTGTACTGCGCATGTCTCTTTTGCTTAGGGAAGACAGAGTGATCGGCCTTGGGACGGCTGCCGTGAACTGGTCTGCTTTTTCTTACAAACAGACGAAATATAATGGCAACATGGTGTGTGTGTGTGTGTGTGTCGATTCTTCCGAAGAATTCTTCTCTGGTTGTCGTTGCTGTTGTTGTTTCTTTCTTTCCATCCTTCCTCCTTCTTTCTTTCTTTTTTTTTTTCCTTCCTTGCTTTCTTTTTTTTTGTTGTTGTTCTGGTTTTTGTTTGGTAATAAATAATCTCTATATATCCCAGAGTCGATGGTGGAGCTAGTATGCACTGAGCTCTGACTACCTTTGACGACGTTTTTTGTGTTAGTTATTTCTATTTTGGTTAATAAATAATCTTCTATATATCGAAGTCCGCCACTCTACGCTGAGCTCTGACTACCTTTGACGACTTTTTGCGTTACCCCCCCCCAGATCGCCGCCCCCCCCGCTATTTCTTTGACCCCCCCCCCCCCCCCCCCCCCCCCCCCCCCGTTTTACTACTGGCATCGTTTTGGTCGCTCTCCGGCATACTACGTATGGACAGACACCTAACACACACACACAAAAAAAACAACTACGATATGAACAACAGCAATCAAACAAACAAGTACTCTACGGACATCGTTCAGTCAGCGGACTCTATTGCTGTTCGTTACATTTCTTTTTTTTTATACGAGGTATTGTTCAGCCACACTCTTGTATAGATCCGTACGAAATTTCTTTTTTTTTTTTTTTTTTTTTTTCCTTTTTATTACAATTACTGTTCAGCCAGCTCGCCTGTATACCACGGTCAGCTGGAGACATGCGTCATTCAGAACCTCTGTACACTGCGGTCAGCTGGAGACATGCGTCATCTAGAATCTCTATATACTACGGTCAGCTGAAGACATGCGTCATCCAGAATCTCTATACATTACGGTCACCTGAAGACATGGGTCATCTAGAATCTGTATACATTACGGTCAGCTGAAGAAACGTGTCATCTAGAATCTCTCTACATTCCAGTCAGCTGAAGATACGTGTCACCCAGAATCTCTAGATACTACGGTCAGCTGAAGACATGGGTCATCTAGAATCTCTTGATACTACGGTCAGCTGAAGACATGGGTCATCCAGAATCTCTATATACTACGGTCAGCTGAAGACATGGGTCATCTAGAATCTCTGTACACTACGGTCAGCTGGAGACATGGACCATTCAGAATCTCTACATACTACGGTCAGCTGGAGACATGGGTCATCCAGAATCTCTACACACTACGGTCAGCTGAAGACATGGGTCATCCAGAATGTCTATATACTACGGTCAGCTGAAGACATGGGTCATATAGAATCTCTGTACACTACGGTCAGCTGAAGACATGGGTCATCCAGAATGTCTATATACTACGGTCAGCTGAAGACACGGGTCATATAGAATCTCTGTACGCTACGGTCAGCTGAAGACAGTGGTCATTTCAGTGTGGTCATATTGTTAAAAACCGGTTGTATGTTACTTAGAGTTGCACACACACACACACACACACACACACACACACACACACACACACACACACACACACTTAATTAATACAGATGCTCCTTCATTACCTTACCAAGAATTCTTGACTAGTCCAAGGTACCCGACAGCATCTCCGCATGTAAAACATCTGAAAGTGTTGTTGACACCAGCCACGGAAAGCTTGGCCGCCGACAAAACCACCCCACCTTGGTGAGGATCTCACGCAAAAAAAAAAAAAAAAAAAAAATCATGACACGATGCTTTTATAGACTGGACAGTCCACCGTCCCTTAGAAGAAGAAGATGACCGTAAAGAACTCTCAAAACATGACTGCCAATGCCAACAACGACAGGTAGCGTTAGCAACCAGAATAGCACGTGACCGTATCAGTGAATGAGTTTGATGAGGGTGTGTAAACCACTAACACAGCCCCGGAGACCCCCCCCCCCCCCCCCCCCCACACACACACTTCCGTCCCCCTTCACCACCACCTCCCCCCCCCCCCCCCCCCCCCCCTTCCCCGTGTCGGCGTGAACCCCCCCGGCTGCTGAACTATAAAACAGAGAATGTCTGGAACAACTGATGATGTTTGCAGTAAAGTGGCACCGACAGTTGGCCACTTCCACCCCCCCCCCCCCCCATTCCCTACCCAACCCCCCTACCCACCCTTCCACCCCTACCCACTTCACGAACAACGATTATTACCGTTTGACCCCTGAAACAAGGAACCCCAAAACGGCTTTAGGTCAGTGGATCACCAGTCTACGCAACGGACAACAATGTCCGAATGGACGGACGAATCCCAGGACTCAGCTCCGCCGAAGGTGAAATGACACTGCTCCACACTCTTGTCCACATCATACTCCCCATCAACTCACTCTCAGGGTTGGGTGGGGGGGGGGGGGGGGGGGGGGGGGGAGTGGGGTGGGGGGGGGGGGGGGGGGATGGAGAAGGGTGGGGGCGAGGACAGACGAAGAGAGAAGGTGAGCGAAGAGGGAGGGTGGTGGGGGTAGGAGAGGAATGGAGAGATGGAGGAGTGCGTAGGGGTGGGGGGGGGGGGGGGGGGAGCGGCTGGGGGAAAGTGAGGGGAGGGAGAGAGGAGGAGGGGTTGGGGTGGGGGTGGGGGGGGGGCACGAAAAAACTAACCACTGACTTAAGAACCCATCGCCCCTTCGCTAACGCAAGCCTCTTCGAGGTCCCCCCTTCCCCCCCCCCCCCCCCCCCCCCCCCCCTCTTCTTCTCAGCTCCGGTGGAGCTGGTGCCAGTTGTGTTGGGCCTGATAACCAGCCATCTTATGAAGGAGAACAGGGAGGAAGGGAGGGAGTGAGGAGGGTGCAGAAGGGAGAGAAGGGCGGGGGTATGGGGGGGGGAGGGGGGCGGAGGAGAGAGGTAGCGCTGGTGGGAAGAATGAGGAGAAGAGATGATATGGTGGTGGTGGCGGTGGCGGCGGCGGCGGCGGTGGTGGTGGTGGTGATAGTGGTGACTAATTAGCATTGTCAATGGCAAGCACGGGGTTCAGCAAGCAGAAGTCGCCACTGGTCTCGGGCTGGCACCGAATCGAACCTGGAACCCCTCCCTTTTTTTTTTTTTTGCAAGTAGTAGGGAATAGGGAGGGGGAGGAGGGAGGGGGAGGAGGGGGAGGGGGGAGCGGATGGGGGGGGGGGGGGGGAAAGGGGGAAGGGGTAAGGAAGGAGGAGGCAAGGGGGGTGGGGAGGACGGGCAAGACCATCTGGGCGCCTTGGAAGCTTTGAGAGAGCGGGGGGAGGAGATGAAGTGGGGGGGGGGGGGGGGGGCGGTTCCCAGGTCTGCAGGGTGGTGTTACGATAACCGTGATTTATTCCCGCCGTTGCAGTGCTAGGGCTAGGGACCGGGCCGGTCCGTGGTGGTGGGCAGGGAGGGGGGGGGGGGGGGGGGGAGGGGGGGAAGGGTGGAGGGCAGATAACCCTGGCCTGATGGATGTCGCCGGCTTGCAAATGCTTCCAGACCCGGATCTCCCTGGTGGTGGTGATGGTGGTGGTTGGCGAAAAAAAAAAAGGGGGGGGGGGGGGGGGAGAGTGGGGGTGGGGGGACACCACCACCACCACCACCACCACCACCACCACTATCCCCACTCTTGCTAGGTTCTGCGCGGAGCAAGCAGCATCTTCTTCTTCTTCTCATTACGTGAGGGCGCCACTGACACTCTCTGCTCCCTTCCCCCCACACCCTCGCCCAGACTCAGTGACGTCACTTTCACGTCGGCACTCCAACAACGACTGTTGAGGTGGGGGGGTGGGGGGGGGGGGGGGGGGGGGTGGAGGTAGGGTAGGGAGGGGGGGGCGTTGTGGGCAGGGGGTTGGGAGGGGGGAGCTGAGTCAGGTGGTTGGTGGTGGTGGTGGTGGTGGGGAAGGAGGTAGGTGGAAAGGGGGGGGGGGGGGGGGGGGGGGAGGGCCAGGAGGAGAGAAAGATGACATGAAGATGGTGGAGGTGTGATGGGGAGGGTGGTGGGTGAGGGGGTAAGACATCTGGTACAGAAGCCCTGGGGGGGAGAGGTGGGGGGGGCCTGGTCCATTCCCCCCCTCCCCCCCCCCCCCCCCCGGTCTGCTGCTGCAGTGAGAATGAAGTGCATCGGACAGACCCACAGCACATTATCGAAGTCGGCGCAAAACCCAACCTTTCGTTGGCCTGACGTCATCACTGCCGCTTGACATGAAGGACGGGTTTTAAGGGACGAACAGATGGGAACACTCTCTCTCTCTCTCTCTCTCTCTCTCTCTCTCTCCCCTCTCTCTCGCTTCATCTCTCTATCCATCTCTCTCTCTCTCTCTCTCTCTCTCTCTCTCTCTCTCTCTCTCTCTCTCTCTGTGCGTACATGTGTATGTCCAAACAGCCAAAGTAGTACTGTGGATTCTTTAAAAAAAAAAAAAAAATTCAGTTAGGTGACCAGACAAAAAATCAAAGAGAGGCCTTCGCGGGCCAAAGTCGGTGCAGAAACTGCAGAAAACATCAGGTGCACAAAAACACCGGGATTCGGCCAGGCCACAATACCAGTTCAACAATCATCAAAGACTCAGGGACATAGTGTCACGGGTGCTGCAAATCGAACACATGGTGATCTATTAAGTCCTACACACAAGTGCTTTTTGTAAATAGTGTAGATAACACAGAAGTTTCAATTCCTAAATTACAATGTTAATGGGCTTTTGTAAAAATTGGACAACTCCCGTTTAATTAATTCCATCATTTCCCATGATTTCGTCTGTCTAACTGAGACTTTCATAGCTAATGACTTTGAATCATCTCTTTTCAAGGACTTTATTTATTCACATTCCAAAGCCCCAACATGGTCTCACCAAGGGAGATACTCGGGAGGTGTTATTGTTATGATCAAGAAATGTTTTGCTGATTATGTTGAACGGATTGAAGTGAAAGTCAAAAACACTGTTGTTGTGAAGCTAAAGAAGAACTTGTTTTCTACCGAAAAAGATATCATGTTAATATGTTCTTATATACCCCCGAATGATTCACCATACTGGAAATTTCAACAGGACGGATATGGCATGGAATTGTTAGAGGAATGTATAATTGATTTGCATAACTCATGTGGTGACTTTTCTATATGTTTGTAACTGGAGATTTGAATGCAAGAACTTCATCCCAAAATTACAGTTTTCATGGAGATGACAATGACTTTGATGAGACAGAATTCCAGACAGATAATAACAGTTTCCCAAGGCGGTCTCAAGATAAACAAAAGAATTCTTTTGGAGAGCAATTAACTGAGTTATGCAACATGTTTGAATGTATCATTTTAAATGGACTCGACCAGAAAGACTTTAGACGACAGCTGCACGTATATGGGATCTTCTGGAGTAGGTACGGTCGATTATTTTATTGTTTCCTACGACTTATTTTCGTCCGTCAATATTGTATCTCTAGATATTGAAAGCTTCACCGAATCTGACCATCTCCCAGCGGTTGTGAAGTTGAAGAGGGATAATAGCATTCACGAGAATACCGAAAAATCAAAAACCAAATAGCCGTATAATTTCAGAAAAAAATCATTGGAATGAATGAAAAAACGCGAGGGTGATTTTATAAAACTGTGGGAAACTTATGACATTCAAAACGACTAATGCTGGGCTATGCAAACCTTGGATATAGACATAGACAGCGCTCTTGATATTTTTTTTGAAGTGTTTAAAAAGATGCCAGTCAATGCATGTTAAAATCGTTCATGGTCAATGGAAATAAAGGTCAGAATGGTTTGATGAAGAGTGCAAGGCAGCAAAAAGGGAAAGCAGGAGTAAATTAAACTATTTCAGAAGAACTCGAAAAGAAAAAGACAGAATACCGTACGTAAAAAGCAAGGAAGAGCTACAGATACTTACTAAAAGTGAAAAAAGACAAGCGTTTAGGAAACAGCAACCAGATAACGTTAGCGAATGAAACTGGCAACTCGTCGCAATTTTGGAGAAATTTAAGGGTGAAAATGGGATGCTGGCAGAAATGATAAAAATGTTAGCAATATCAGCATAGATGACTGGTTCAAGCATTTCAAAGAGTGTTTTCAAAACAGCGGCGAAAGAATAGGATGAGCAGTTTGATATTGAAATCGATCTGTCCGAAGAATCGGACCATGTTTTGAATCAGTGAATTTCAGAGGAGGAAGAAGTCATTCAAGTTATTTCTAAACCTAAGAAAAATAAAGCTAGGGGAATAGACGATGTTTCCGCAGAAATGTTAAAATCTGGAGGTTCAGCTGTAAATAAATTTCTGACAAAACTGTTTAATACCGTTTTTGATAAAGGAGTTATCCTCGTGAGTGGACGAAATCTATTATCATACTAGTATTTAAGAAAGGCAACCCCGATAATGCTGATAATTATAGAGGGGTATCTTTACTGAGCATCATACCTAAGTGTTATACATCAATATGAAACACAAGACTGTACACTTGGTTAGAAAAAAACAACCCACTTATTTCAGATTTCAGAAAATCAGGCAGGATTTCGAAGAAACCACTCTACTGTTGATCATATTTTTACAGTGAACGCTGCTATCCAGAAATATATGAATAAGAAAGGTACAAAACTATATGTTGCTTTCGTTGATTTTAGAAAGGCTTCAACTCTGTGCGTCATCACAAACTTTTGGATGTATAAAAAAACAAAATGTTTTTCGGGAAATTTTGGTGTCTCTCAAAGCAATGTACAATTCATTATTGTCGTGTGTTCGATCAAATCATGAATTTTCTGAAATGTTTGATCGCCCAATAGGAGTAGGGACAAGGATGTATTTTGAGCCCCACATTATTTTCAATGTTTATAAACCAGTTGGCAACTCACACAAGAGAAAAGGGTAAACATGGTATGCAGCTGTTACCAGGTATTACGGAGTTATTTATATTATTGTTCGCAGATGATGTTGTACTGTGGTATTCAGAAAAGGAGGATTCCTGGGAAGGCATGAAAAATGGTTCTATGATGGTACAAGACTAGAGGTGGGTAAATAGTTATTGTTATTTAGGGTTTAATTCACAACTATGATTAGTGCTAGAAAAGACATAATGCATTTGGCAACAAAAGGAAAGAAAGCCGCTGTACAGCTGTGCAGGATTTTCCAAAAGTATAAGGAAATGAGTTCAATTAAGTTAAAAAAAATTGATGTAAAGATTCAGCCAATACTATTATACTCATCAGAAGTGTGGAGGTTAAATAGGTGGGATCATATAGAAAAAGTACATCTAATGGCATTTAAGAGGTTTATGGGTGTTCCAAGTAGAACTCCTAATAAGATGGTATATGGAGATCTGGGAAGATACCCTCTGTATGTTAATTCTTACGTTGCATGTTAAGATTTTGGTTTAAAACTGTGTGCATATGGATGCTGAAAGACTGCCACATGAAGCTTACATGATGTTGCTTGAATTAGACAGAGCTGGCCAAAAACTGTTGGGTTTCAAAGGTAGGAGAAACTTTGTGTGAAACGGGGTTCAGTATTGTTTGGTTGCAACAAGGAGTTGGTGATGTTAAACAGTTTTTGAATTTGTTTAAACAAAGAATTGTCGATCTCTTTATTCAAGAGTGGAACGCAACTATCAGAGATCGGGACAGATACAGCACTTACAGAGCATTTAAAACTGTTTTTGAAAAAGAAAGGTACGTTTGTGACATGGATATATATTGTTTTCGTGTAGCCTTTTCTCAGTTAAGATTTAACGTGCTTCCTCTGAATAATAATGTGCATCGGTACAGTGAATCTGTCGAAGATAAAAAAAAATTATTTTGTGCGGGTCAAGTTGAAAATGAGCATCATTTCTTATTTGATGTTGCCTGTATATAGACCTTCGAGCTAAATTTCTAAGAGAATCAATGAAAGTGCTTGTAAATGTTCTGTTGAAAGCAACAAGTATGAATCATAGGCACAATGTTTCAAGATATGTGTTCCATGCGATTAACAAAAGAAATAAGGTTATATTTTAGACGAAAATGACTGGCTGATTATTACGGCTCGATAACTTTGATACTTATTTTGTGCTTCATGATATATAGATCTTCATCATTCACTCATGTAGCGTAGCTTTGTTTGCTAAGATACGTTCATTTAGAATTTCTACTACACATTATGTTTAGAAGAGATTGTCAAGATTGTGGAATGTGAAACTGTGGAATATATTTATCTTTTTCACCTC
>JADBJO010030556.1:0-10000 GCA_016801955.1 Conus betulinus | reverse complement strand
CTACATCAAAAGTAAAAAACGCAAGGAAATACATAATGTCTGCTGTACTCGTGTCAGCAGACCCGTCTTGGTAATCTTTTCTTCTTCAAAACTTGATCAAGGTTATTCAACTCAAAAAACTAAACATTCCTATGGGCACCAAGCACAGAGATGCCTAGAATCGTACAGCAAAACATGTGCATGGACACATGCCTTCAAACGCACACACGCGTTAGTATGCTTATCAGACACCCTTCATTCGGTATTTTGCAGTAATATTTCTAACAGCATACTACGGATGGGGTTATAAGCAAAGACTGAACAGCACCATGACTCATTTTTAAGTAAAAAGAGATTATATGCTATCTAGCACGAAAGGTAACGAGGAAAAGAATGTCAATGACACTATAAAACACATCATTAGCAGTCGTCAGAACATTTTTTTGCAGTTTCATGATATGAGCACAAAACACACGTCATATGTGTGTGTGTGTGTGTGTGTGTGTGTGTGTGTGTGTGTGTGTGTGCGCGCGCGCGCGCGTGCGTGCGTGCGTGCGTGCGTGCGTGTGTGTGTGCGTGTGTGTGCGTTTTCCTTGCTCAATTTTTTTTTTTTTTTTCTTTCTTTTTTTCATCTCTCTCGAACTTTTTTCTTTTGTTGTGGCTTCGCTTCAATCATCCAATTTTTTCCCCTTTTTTTTGTTCACCATGGAGGGGGGGGGGGGGGGGGGCCAAACATGACATTAATACACAAACAGCACCCATTCTTCATAGACATACATCCTAGACGACCATTTCACATCAGCTAATCTATGTCATAAACGTTCTCGTTCGTCCTCTTTCTGATCATAACATCGCGTCAACGTTTTTCATCCTCTCTGGCACTCATAGGTCTCTCTTTTCTTTCAGGGTGTAACTCGGCAAACCAGTACGTATGTGCTAAGTCAGCTTAATGCGAGCTTCACACTAGACAGGCTGAAGAGCCCGGTTAGTATCAAATCGATCTGATGCCACAACTTAAATCTACTGCGTCTTCCACAGATTCTGCGTGGAGACTTGGCGTTGAAGAACGTGTTGCTCACACACAGGTCGTGACAGCAGCAGGGCTCGAGCAGGCGTTGTCCCTTTCGTTCATTCTTAGGCAGCCAAACTGACCCACACAGCCACGCCAGGAGCTGCGACCGGTGCCCGTTCTAGAGTTCACCTCACCCAGGACGAACACCGAGGCTGGTTTTCAGGGATTCTTCAGATGGCGGTGCTGAACTCTGCCCAGGAGGTCAGGGTGGGTGCACATGAGCTGATCAGACTGACTATCCCCGCTGAAGATTGGAGCTGGAAAGGTCACCGATTCGCTGGAGGTGAAAAGGAGAATCCCAGCAGGCTAGCCCTTACCACGAATTTCGCTCTATGTTGGCTGGTCTCCCCTGGGGATTTCCCCCTCACCTCAAACAAGAGAAACCTCCCTCCCTCGCAGATCCTGATCCCGGAAGCTTGATGTCTTGGAGGCTGATAATGTCCGTTTGCAGTCTTCACACTTCTCTAACAGCGACGGTTGTAGCGTAAGGGTCAATTTCTTGCAGGTCGTCAGAGAGCAGCATGGTGTCACAGCTTTGACCATTCAAGCGCACAGTCTTTGGGGCAGTATTTTGTTTTGTCTTTTTTTTTCCCCCTCCTGTTTTCTCATGTGCAGTTGTCGATTCGCTGGCCGGTTCTCTTTGTGAAGCCTACGTCACCAGCGAGGCTGACACGACCATGGCGAGACAGCGTCTGATCGGCTGAAGGCTGTCGTCAGCTTGAAGCGGGCCGTAGCTGACGCAGAGCCGCGATGTCTAACCACACCATCGGACGCAGTGCCTGGCGTTCAGCTCTCAGCCAGTCCAGCGAGGAATCTTACTGCCGGCGATGGACTGGCACCATGTCCTTCACAGAAGTCATCTTCTGCGCACCGGCCACAAACAAAAACAATCTGACGTTAAATGTCAAACAAAATGTCAAACTTAAAACAAAAAACGAAACCACTTAACCGCGTGTGCGTGTACGTCGCGTCGCGTCAATGTTGCGTCGCGTCGCGTCGGTCATGGTGCCGGTGTCGACGTGTGCGTGACTGCGTCAGGGTCTGTGTGCGTATGTGCGAGACATTTCAGATTGTATTAAGATTCTTTACTGGTGGTAAAACACTTCGCTTCCTGACGGGACATTTTAGACTATATTAAGATTCTTTATTGTGGGTAAAACACTTCGCTTCCTGATAAGGCATTTTAGATTGTATTAAGTTTCTTTACTGGTGGTAAAACACTCCCCTTCCTGACACCCACGCCCCCCCCCCCCCTCCCCCCCCTTCCACTCTCTCCACCACCCAATCCCTCAAAACAAAACAAAACTGCGTAGCCATATTGTCAGTTCTGCACACTTTTGATGTTAGAACGCAGTTCATGTACCCGTTTCGGAACTGTGAGAAATACCTAGACTGTCCAGCTCTTTATTGCACGTCATTAGCGTGCCCATGTCTCCTACATGCACGTCAGCTGCGGCATCATCAGAAATACCTAGACTGTCCAGCTCTTTATTGCACGTCATTAGCGTGCCCATGTCTCCTACACGCACGTCAGCTGCGGCATCATCAGAAATACCTAGACTGTCCAGCTCTTTATTGCATGTCATTAGCGTGCCCATGTCTCCTACATGCACGTCAGCTGCGGCATCATCAGAAATACCTAGACTGTCCAGCTCTTTATTGCACGTCATTAGCGTGCCCATGTCTCCTACATGCACGTCTGTTGCGGCGTCATCAGAAATACCTAGACTGTCCAGCTCTTTGCATGTCTCTTGCACCGTCATCAGAAAGACCCAGCTTGTCCAGCTCTTTGTTTCACGTCATCAGCCTGCCCATGTCTCCTACCTGCACGTCTGTTGCGCCGTCATCAGAAAGACCTAGACTGTCCAGCTCTTTATTGCATGTCATTAGCGTGCCCATGTCTCCTACCTGCACGTCTGTGGCGCCGTCATCAGAAAGACCTAGACTGTCCAGCTCTTTGTTTCCTGTCATCAGCATGCCCCATGTCTCCTACCTGCACGTCTGTGGCGCCCGTCATCAGAAAGACCTAGACTGTCCAGCTCTTTGTTTCCTGTCATCAGCCTGCCCCATGTCTCCTACCTGCACGTCTGTGGCGCCGTCATCAGAAAGACCTAGACTGTCCAGCTCTTTGTTTCCTGTCATCAGCCTGCCCCATGTCTCCTACCTGCACGTCTGTGGCGCCGTCATCAGAAAGACCTAGACTGTCCAGCTCTTTGTTTCCTGTCATCAGCCTGCCCCATGTCTCCTACCTGCACGTCTGTGGCGCCGTCATCAGAAAGACCTAGACTGTCCAGCTCTTTGTTTCCTGTCATCAGCCTGCCCCATGTCTCCTACCTGCACGTCTGTGGCGCCGTCATCAGAAAGACCTAGACTGTCCAGCTCTTTGTTTCCTGTCATCAGCCTGCCCCATGTCTCCTACCTGCACGTCTGTGGCGCCGTCATCAGAAAGACCTAGACTGTCCAGCTCTTTGTTTCACGTCATCAGCCTGCCCCATGTCTCCTACCTGCACGCCTGTGGCGCCGTCATCAGAAAGACCTATAGCTTGTCCAGCTCTTTGTTTCCTGTCATCAGCATGCCCCATGTCTCCTACCTGCACGTCTGTGGCGCCGTCATCAGAAAGACCTAGACTGTCCAGCTCTTTGTTTCCTGTCATCAGCATGCCCCATGTCTCCTACCTGCACGTCTGTGGCGCCGTCATCAGAAAGACCTAGACTGTCCAGCTCTTTGTTTCACGTCATCAGCCTGCCCCATGTCTCCTACCTGCACGCCTGTGGCGCCGTCATCAGAAAGACCTATAGCTTGTCCAGCTCTTTGTTTTCCTGTCATCAGCATGCTCCCATGTCTCCTACCTGCACGTCTGTTGCGCCGTCATCAGAAAGACCTAGACTGTCCAGCTCTTTGTTTCCTGTCATCAGCCTGCCCCATGTCTCCTACCTGCACGTCTGTGCGCCGTCATCAGAAAGACCTAGACTGTCCAGCTCTTTGTTTCCTGTCATCAGCCTGCCCCATGTCTCCTACCTGCACGTCTGTGGCGCTGTCATCAGAAAGACCTAGACTGTCCAGCTCTTTGTTTCACGTCATCAGCCTGCCCCATGTCTCCTACCTGCACGTCTGTGGCGCCGTCATCAGAAAGACCTAGACTGTCCAGCTCTTTGTTTCACGTCATCAGCCTGCCCCATGTCTCCTACCTGCACGCCTGTGGCGCCGTCATCAGAAAGACCTATAGCTTGTCCAGCTCTTTGTTTCCTGTCATCAGCATGCCCCATGTCTCCTACCTGCACGTCTGTGGCGCCGTCATCAGAAAGACCTAGACTGTCCAGCTCTTTGTTTCCTGTCATCAGCATGCCCCATGTCTCTACCTGCACGTCTGTGGCGCCGTCATCAGAAGACCTAGACTGTCCAGCTCTTTGTTTCCTGTCATCAGCCTGCCCCATGTCTCCTACCTGCACGTCTGTGGCGCCGTCATCAGAAGAAAGACCTAGACTGTCCAGCTCTTTGTTTCCTGTCATTAGCCTGCCCCATGTCTCCTACCTGCACGTCTGTGGCGCCGTCATCTTGTTCCAGGTCTCCCTGTTTTCGCCTTCCTCCTGTTGGCCGTTTCTTTTCTGGGCCGTCGTCCTGTTTCCGTTGTCTCCTCCGGGTTGTCATCCTGAACACAGCGAATCACGAGAGGTCATCCTCTGAGTGTGTGTGTGTGTGTGTGTGTGTGTGTGTGTGTGTGTGTGTGTGTGTGTGTTCGTGTGCGTTTGCATGCGAACTTGTGCATGTGCGCATGTACATGTGAGTGCGTGCGTGCATGTGCGTGCGTGCACGTGTGTGCATGTGTATGCGCGTGCATGCGTGTGCGTGCGCGCGCGCGTGCATTTGTGAGCATGCGTGTGTGAGCGCGTGCGTGCGTGCATCCGTGTGTGTGCGTGCGTGCATCCGCGTGTGGGCGTGCGTGTGCGTGTGTGTATATATGTGTGTGTGTGTGTTCTGTGTGTATAGGTAGATAATGTGTGTGTGCGTGTGTGTGTGCGCGTGTGTGTGTTTTGCGTGTGTATGCGCGCACGCAACGCGCACGCCTATGTCTCCTTGTGTGCGCATGCACAGCTATTATGGTGGCTAGGAGTGCAGCTCCGAGGGGAGTGTTGTCACCATGTTCATGACTTAGTCACGCCAATAAACAAACACAAAAAAAAAAAACAAAAACATTGCCACTCTCGGATTCAGGAGTAAAATGAAAATACTATGGTTTACACATCATGAACCCGAAATCAGTCTCCGACTAATTCATGCACTTCAGCAATATCAGCCATTTTAGGCGAAAGAAAATCCCATGCCTCGTGGGGAAGAAAAAAAATGACTCAATTTAAAAACGTTTCCTCCGTGCAATCTGTTGCTATTCATGTTACCTGAACTTCCAATACACGATTCTTTTCATTAAATCTGAATTTGGATGTAGGTGGTTCTTGAAAAATTCAAGTCACTTCGCACGTGGTACCTTGTCCCCTTCCGGTATGTAGTCATGAAGCACAGTGGCGTCCCCTGATGGGCCGGTACCGAGTCTGCACGGTGGTCATCCTCTGTAGTCCTGCCACCAAATGCAAAGAAAACATCAGATTCCAATCATATAAGAAACGAAATCGCTAAACCCTCTAAAGGCATCAAATCTTGTGAGGACACATTAAGCCTTAAGAAAAGGGGAGTAAAACACCGAACAAGACAGGTAAAGCCTTTGAAAAAAAAACCAAACCAAAAGAGAAAAATCAATCAAGAAAAAGATCACACACACACACACACACACACACACACACACACCGCCTAAGAAAGGAGGCCACTTTAAACTCATAAAAACGAACACTACACACACTATAAAAAAAAGACAGACAAAAACAGTAAACCCTAGGGCAAGAAAATTATAAGCACACCACACGCGCAGAGAGAGAGAGAGAGAGAGAGAGAGAGAGAGAGAGAGGTGAAATAAAGGCACTATTCACTATCAAAATCGAAACTAAACCCTACGAAAGAGGAAACTTAACTATGAGAAATAAGGACACAAACCTCTGTGAAAGAGAACCATAATAAAGGGGGGACACTGACCCCTAAATGACGGGTTGGAGGACACTAACTGCTGTGGAAGACACGAAACCTTTGGGCGGAAAGGGAAACTAAATCCTGCAAGAAGAACACAAAATGCTTCGAAAGGATGAAACCCATACCATGTAAAAAAAGGTATTAAATCCTTTGAAAGATACTAACCTTTTAAATTGAGAGAACGCAATCATATAAAAGAAACTACTGACAAAAAATTAAACACTATGGAACAAGAGGACACCACTCATGAATGAAAATACTGACTTTTTTTTAAAAAAAAAGAAAGACACTAAATCCTACACAAAATTGAGACTCTAAATCATACGAAGAATGAGAATATTTGACCCTGCAAAAGAAATAGATACTTAACCTTATGAAAGACGGGCACAAAATTCCTATCAACAAAAGACATCAAATTCCATAAAAGACCACACGAAATCTTGTGCTTGAAGAAGACACCAAACCCTCAAGAGAATGTGGCACTAACCCCTTTAAAAGAATATGACACCAAACCACATGGAAAAAAAGGACACAGGAATTCAATAAAACAACAGAACACTTCGCTCTATGAGAGATGAGGACACTGAAGCCAGTGAAATGAGAGGATGGTAAATAATTTTTTAAAAAGACACTTTATCTTTATGAAAGGAGAACGCTAAATCCTACGAATGGTCGACTCTAAAACCCACGAGAGGAAGACAAAAAGACCCCACGAAAGGACACTGTAGCCTATGAAAGGACAGAAAGCCTACGGAAAGAGGACATTAATTCCTGTGAAAGGACATTTTAGACTACGAAAAGGAGGCTACTAAAGCCTATGAAAATGCGGCTAAAGCCTATGAAAGGAGGGCACTAAAGCGTATGAAAGGACACTAAAGCCTATGAAAGGGCACTAAACTCTATGAAAGGACACTAAAGCCTATGAAAGGACACTAAACTCTATGAAAGGACACTAAAGACTATGAAAGGACACTAAACTCTATGAAAGGAGAATATTTTTAAAGCCTATGAAAGGAGACTAAACTCTGCGAAAGGAGGATATTTTAAAGCCTATGAAAGGAGACTAAACTCTACGAAATGAGGATATTTTAAAGCCTATGAAAGGAGACTAAACTCTACGAAAGGAGACTAAAGCCTATGAAAGGATACTAAACTCTATGAAAGGAGGATATTTTAAAGCCTATGAAAGGACACTAAACTCTACGAAAGGATGCTAAAGCCTATGAAAGGACACTAAAGACTATGAAAGGAGGATACTAAAGCCTATGAAAGACCACTAAACTCTATGAAAGGAGGATACTAAAGCTTATGAAAGACCACTAAACTCTATAAAAGGATATTAAAGCGCATGAAAGGCCACTAAAGCCTATGAAAGGCGGCTAAACTCTATGAAAGGAGGATATCAAAGCCTGTGCAATGTCACTCCAGTTTATCGAAACGAGACATGAGACACTTAAGACAGAAATCGTATCCTGTCAAAGATAGGTTACTAATCTCTAACCAAGAAAATCATAGTAAACCCCACAGAGGAGGAGGAGGATCTTAAACCATTTGAAAGAAGAGGCTTTAAACTAAATGAAATGATTCACATACTGACACTGATTACCATGTCAGACATTTTGTGGAATGATGGGACTCTCAGATTAGGAGGTACCAGGTGCGCACAAGGAAATGTTTCAGGAACAGGATCAAGGATTCCCCCGAAGCTCTGCAGCTCAGCCCCAAAGGATCTGAAAACATGCGTCCATGTTCCAGATCCCCGGGGTATCAGGCATGCCACATCACCCGAGTCACCCTCCGATGCCTTCCTGAAGCATTTCCTCTGGTACCCCCCTGCTCTGCGTCCGTGTTCCACAGAAGGACCGACACAGGAAACCAGAACAGCCATGTTGATAATGCTAACACAAAGACGCTCAACCCTGAGAAGTAAGAATACACCAAGCCCTCCGAAAGGACGAGACAACTCTAGCAACGGAGACACTAAATTCTACGAAAGACGGCACTGAACTCTAAAAAAAACATTTAAAAATCTATGAATGAGAAGATATACACAACTTTTAGTGAAGACTACGAAAGAAGGCAGTAATTCCTGAAGAGAAAAGAGAGCGATATTACAAAAGGAATGAAAGACGATCCAGAAGCCTTATGAAAGAAGACGATGAAGTGTTGTGAAAGACAGACCACTAAACTCCATACAAGAAGACGGCTAAGTTCACATCAAAATATGAAGTTTGAAATACAGAAGACGAGCAACAATACACTGAAACAGCGCAGAAAGAAAGAAGAGAGACAGAGAGAAAAGGAAAGGAAGTGAGGGGGGGGGAAAATGCACTCTCATTGTATGGGCTGCATTCTCGAGTTCACGTGCCCTGGTCTCCGTACTCCGTGGCCCTTGATGGTGGTGTTCCTCGGCCCTGTTAATGAAAAGATCAACACTCTCAGCATTTCATTTTCATAAGAATTACCTCATCTATCAATTAAGCCACATCAGTTTCATAAGGTGGCGGGGGAGGGGAGTGGTTGCGACAGCTCAAAATGCTTCCGAAAAGAGCGTTTGCCTTCGTAGTGGTACTGTGTGCAGTGTGATATGCATGTGCACGGGCACATAATCGTTCTACAATAACACGTGTATGCACAATCAAATTCTTCAATTTTTTTTTTTACTTGGAATGACGACATGGATGGTTTACGTTTTCGGTTCTACTACCGTTCATAGTATTCTCCATGATTAAAGAACAGTGAAGTGGAGCTTCACGACACAACTACAACATTGAAACTTCCCATCACTTGAAGTACATGTTAGGGCACACCTGTCGCGTCTTTTCAAAGCAATGTAGTGTCTGAGCACTGCTCTCAGGTCACATCATTCGGGTCGGAAAATTCGGGTCGACTACAAGGCTGTCTACAAAAAAAAACACGTTACCCTATGATGTAGGAGAGTGACAAATCAGACTATAAAGTTTACCCATCAGAGAACGTAAGGCTTTTCAAACGGCAAGCAGCTGAATCAGGGGCTAGCCGGTGTATTTTGTTTTCATTCGCCTCCTTTATTCACCGTTAGTGTACGTATCTGGCGACACAAACCGGACCAATTCTGTAAACCTCAACACCGTTACAAATACCAAGCTCTCAGTCTGCAGGCTGCTCATCTCTTCAGCTAAACTTTGCGGCGTGAAATCCTGACCTTGTAAGTCTAAAATGATAGTGGAAATGTGGTGTGTGTTTTTGTACTTCCAGTTCTTATAGAACGGGGGATACTTCAGAATGGGAACGAAGAAATGCTGTCTGTGTGTCTGTCTGTCTGTCCGTCCGTCCGTCCGTCTGTCCGTGGCCAATTTTTTTTTCCACTCGCTCCAGACAAAACTACTGGGTCGATCTTTCTGAAAATTTGTAGGTATATTCATTATGGGTCACGGATGATGCCCAGTGGTTTATTTTACATTATATCCGTTACTAACGGCTATACCGGCCCATAACGGTTTTTGTTCTTTATGGGATATCTCATGAAGTACTTGGCCGGTCTTTCTGAAAATGTGTAGGTATGTTCATTATGGGTCACAGATGATGGCCGATGTTTACCAGAATAGCCGTTACTAACGGCTCTAACGGTCCAAAACGGTTTTCCCTCTTTATGGAATATCTCGCGCGTATTCAAGATAGACTGGGAGTACGTTTACATGCTTTGCATCTTGTTGTTTACCTCTCTGATCTGTGTAGTAAACAGGCAGCTCTGCGCTTGTTGCCAGGTGTTACACACACACCGGACTGAACGCTGTGCTCAAGGTGACTACTCTCATCCAGGACAGGCGGGCAACACTCCCAGGAAGGAACTCCAGATTTACAGCCCGTGTCTCTGGTTTCAAGTTTTTTTC
>JADBJO010030555.1:0-17759 GCA_016801955.1 Conus betulinus | reverse complement strand
TAGAGAGAAGAACACAGGAGCAGGGGAAACAAGAACGGAAGGTCCTGAGCTGAAGGACGACTGCAGCACCCCTAGACAGTGCACCCATCACAGAGAGAGGTCCGGACGGAAGAAAACTACTACTACAGCACCGGCGGCGGAAACAGGTGCGTCAGTATCAGAACGCCCCACTTGAGATGGACCAGCAATATGCATCTCCTTGGCTGGGTGCCTCGCTCATGTGGAAAATCAGATACCTGTGGGTTCTGGTTCTGTCTTGAGAATCGCACACCAGGTAACACCGGGTGTTGGTGTTGACAATGGAATAGGGCTGGTATCCCCGTGGAGGTTAATGCCGGCCGAGAGGATGTACTAACATTGATGTGTATGCGGTGTGCATGCCGTGCTATATGTATTTTTATGATATTATGTATTATGTATGTATTGTTATTGGTGATGTATGCAGTCTCTCTCTCTCTCAATCTCCCTTCTCCTCTCTCTCTCCGCGTCTCCTCCTGCCCGGCAGCCTCTCTCTCTCGTCTCTCTTCGTCAATGTACACACCCTCCCTTGAACGCACCCCCAAAATTCAAAATGGGAATGTCGGAAGAGAGGCTAACAAAGGCCAGGGAAACACATAGAACTCACGCCTTCCACTCTGCAGTATTGTCTAGAGCCGGAAGATGTGAGACCAAAGGAATGGGGGGGTAGTGTATTGGGTGAGGGGATGTGGGCGCATGAAGTGTTTGACCCGTGTGGCCGTATTATTCTTTTCGTAGACATCTAGCTAGATCATCTCTACGTCAGCTCGTCCCCAAAAACCACAGCCACCAAGACGGGGGAGAGCCCGTAAGCGGGAACGGTGCGACGTCCGGAGGCAGGGGTGTTAGGGGTGTGCGGACAATAAACAAAATACAACACCAACCGACGGTCAAGGAGCGGGGTTGCGGTTGCATCGTCTGAGGAAAAGTAGGCTAGAGGGTGTACAGCTGTTGCATCTGTGACGCCAAGAGCTAGCTTTCCCTCTAATTATTCTGGGGAGGCAAATGTCAACAGAAAACCCTACCAAGGGTCTGTAGTATGTCCGAGTTCTCTCTCTCGGGGCAAATCGGGGAGTGCTGTAGCGGGGCTGGGGGCGGAAAAAGGGGGTGTCGGAGAGCGCGGGAGCCCTGGCTCGATACATCCATTTTTTGGGGTGGTGCTTAAGAAGAGATGTTTCTTTTGAATGCTCAGTGTGGCGGTACAAAGGGAAAATAAAACTGGACGAAACCATCCTACAAAACCATGGTCGTCTAGGGAGAGGGAGCGACCGTAAATGATAAGACAACGCACAAGGGGAGGGGCAGAACAGAGGCGGGGGGAGTACAACATTGTCGGTTAGCTCGGGGATTTTCTTTCTGAGCATATGTTTATGGGTTGTTAGATCTCACTCCTATGGGCGTTTCAAGAAAAAGTGGTTTAGTTGTGTGCTCGCAAAGATCAGGGGACTCAATTTAGGTGAATCATCCACCAAAAACAAAACACAATACAACGAGGGGCGGAGGGGGAGAAGTGAAACCAAGAAAAGAAAGAAAATAGGACGGGGATCCAGAGGGCGGTAACAGAGGAAAAGTTGTCAGCCGGGTGGAACTCCAGGTGCGGCGCGGCAAGGAGAAGTTGAAAGGCTCAGAGAAAAAAGAATGGAGCAAAACAGTAGGGCAAGCGAGCAAAATCAAAGACGCCCATTTAATCTCGAAAGGGAAACAATAGTAGCCTCTCCTGGAGGACCATCACTTGGTGGTGCAAACACAAGGCGAGGTGGAAAGTCGAGGGGGAAGGAGAGGAATGCGATCAAGCGTGAGGGGCAGTAGAGCAAAAGATGCGCAAAGCAGGAAATCATGCTGAAGGGGGGACCTGGTGAGGTTTTGGAACAAAGCCTCGCTCTGGTCCTCGAGCAACGAACGCGAGGACCTCCATGGCCCTGAGAGCAAGGGTATGAACATAAAAGGGGGGGGGTGGCAGGAGGGAGGTGCACAAAACCAGGTCGAGAAAAAGTACGTCTGCTGAAGAATCTATTCTGAGTGGGGGAGAACGAATTTGGTTGGTGTGGAGCAGGAGAAGGGAAGTAGTGAGAGACCGAGCGGTGTTCAAAGAGGGCGCTGAGGTGAAAGACAGGTCCAACCCAGACGGGAGAAAAGAGAGGGGACGAGGGGGAACAAGGCAAAGAGGGAGGGGAAAGGAAAAACAGGGAAGCGAGACTGCAGGACGGAGAGAAACAGTTGGCATAGGGGCTAAAGGCGTTGCCTGTCTCTAGGGAATGGGGCGATAAACCAAAAAAAAAACAAAAGAGGGAGGCGGGCAGGACATAAAATCAGGTCTCGAAGGTAAAGGAATGGGGTAGGGGGTGTGGGGGTGAGGGGAGTGAAAAAGACGGGGGATCCGGCCAGGGGGGAGAGAGACCAAACAAAAATAACACATCCATGCCTGTGTGACAGCTAGGAAAAAAAAAGGGGGGGTTGGAGGAGGGTTGTAGTAAGAAAACAAGGATAGACTGTAAGAGTACAGACCCCGAGGTGATAAAGTCGGGAGGGTGGGGGAGCGGAAGGGAAGAAAAAAGAATTAAAGAATCCGAAGAGGGTGAGGTGAATAAGTCCTCGAAAGTATTATATCTATCTCCCTTCTCTCTTTCGGTCAGAGATCTATCTCCCTCCTCAAAAAAAAAAAAAACAAAAAAAAAATGAAAAATTGGAAAACAAAAAGCCGCGGGAAGAAAGAAAAAAGGAAAAATGAAAAAAACGGGTGGGGGGGTAACAAACAAAAAAGAGAGGAAGGAGAAGACCAGGAGGAGCGAATCAAGAGACAAAGAGAAAAGTGAAGAGGGAGATGGGGGGGGGGGAGGAGGGAAAAATGAAAGGGTCAACACGAGAACACACAATGGATGGAAGTCTCAAGGGGGAATGGGAAAAAGGGAAAAAAAAAAAAGTCCTCTCGAAAAGGGGGAGGGGGGGGAGACCGGCACACCAACTCGAGGGGGACCAGGGGTGGTGGTAGGGGGGGGGAGTAGTAGAGAGGTAGCGGGGGGGGGGGGACGTGGGACCATCGGTCGGGGGCAAGAGTCGATATCCTTCTATGAGGTGAGACTAGAAAAAAAACGAAGTTAGGGGTAATAAGAGAGAACCATGGTCTCCACAGGGGAGTGGAGTGTGGTGGAATGTTGGTGAGGCGAGCGAAAACTCGGTATTTGGGGGGTATAAGGGGGGGGGGGGGGTGTCTAGGCTATGGCGCAGGAACTCCAATGGTTGGTTGTGGTGTGTTTTTGAGCAACGTGTGAGGGTTGCGTGGGCGACCTTGGGGGGAAGACAAGCGGAGCGTCTTTTTCTACACCCCAACCAGTTGGCGTTGTTACATCTAATGTGTAATTGGGTTTGTTGATGGCAATAAAGGGTCTGGTGTGAGGGGGGGTAGGGTTTGTGTGATATATGGGTTGGCAAAAAGTGAAGAAAGCAGGTTGGTGAGCTGTGGTGCGCGGAAGATAGCAATCAAACAAAAGGGGCGTGGAGGGAAGAGTTTTGAATGAATGTGGAAAGAGACACCGGGTATAAAAATTTGTGAGGACAGCAAAATGTTAACCATAGGTGTGCAGTAGGAGCATCAAGCCGTGAGATTGTGAGTGAGGGTGGCTAGAAGTAGTGGAACACGTTACCTTATATCTTGTTTTTTGGGAGTTTGATCCTTGTTGGTTTTAGGTGGTGGGGCGGTTGATAAGGGTTATGTGTCGTGAGGGATGGGAGAGGGGGATCTGAGCACAACCAGGGGGTCGAAAAAAACCAAACCAAAGGGGGAGAAAAAGAGAAGAAAGCGACCAAAAAAAGGGGAAAGGAACCAAATAGGGGCGAAAACAAGGGGAGGAATCTATATAATCTTACTATCCATTCTCTCTATCCTCCCCTAGTATTGGGCGGAGGGGTATAAAACATTTCGAAGTGACAATCTGAAGTTGCTCTGGAAGACGGTGTAATTCAGTTTTCCATCCACAGACAATTTCATTAAAGACATTGTCACCCAGTGGTTGAGGGTACGGTAGCTGGGGCTGAGGTAGGTAAAGTATGTCGAGAGAAAGGGGCGAATAGAAGAAGACACTGAAAGATTTGCCTCTCAGACAGGACCAAGAAACTGTGGGAATGCGCGCGTTCGCACGCGCGCGCACGCGTGTGTATGTATGTGTGTGCGTGTGTATGTGTGCATGCTGATGGAAGAGTTCACACATACAAGATGGAAGGATGTGTGTGTGTGTGTGTGTGTGTGTGTGTGTGTGTGTGTGTGTGTGTGTGTGTGTGTGTGGCCGTTTGTGTGTGTATATGTGTGTGTGTGTGTGTGTGTGTGTGTGTGTGTGTGTGTGTGTGTGTGTGTGTGTGCGCGCGTGTGTGTATGTGTGTGTGTATGTGTGTGTGTTTGCGTGTGTGTGTGCGTGTGCGTGTGAGACTGCGTGCATGCGAGTGCATGTTCTTGCGCGTGTGTGAGCATGCAAGAGTTCACACATACAAGACGGAAGGATGTGTGTGTGTGTGTGTGTGTGTGTGTGTGTGTGTGTGTGTGTGTGTGTGTGTGTTCCGTTTGTGTGTGTATGTGTGTGTGTGTGTGTGCGCGCGCGCGCGCGTGTGTGTGGATGTGTGTGTGTGTGTGTGTGTGTGTGTGTTGTGTGTGTGTGTGTGTGTGTGTGTGTGTGTGTGTTGTGTGTGTGATTGCTTGCATGTAAGTGCACGTAGGTGCATGTGTGTGAATATGCAAGAGTTCACACATACAGGGTAGAAGAGCGCAGAATAAAACTTAAGATTTTGACGAGAAATATCCAGAAGGAAAGTACAACACGCCTACAATTAGAAGATAAAAAAACTACGAACGATTTTTTCCCCATTTAATCAAGTCATTATCAATTGTCATCATTCGTTCACATCAATTCCATTAAAAGAATTCAAACATGAGTTCCATTCTCAGAGCAAATTCACCATGTTCGCTAGATTCACTATCTCATTTCACCACTTCACAAACTTTCAAATGTATTTTCACAGCTCTGGCGGGGCTCTGCTAAGCGAGGACTGTGTCACATGACGAGAAGTTTCTACATTGCGCATGCGTCGGTGCATGCGTCGCTGTCCAGTGTTCCCATAGCGTGTCTTGGTCAGTCACTGTCCTGGCAGGTTTGTGAGCGACTTGTGTTCTGTACTACTGTGTCCAGTGTGTTCTGTATTACTCTCTCTAGTGTGTTGTTTGTGCACTGCTGTGCTCGGCGTGTGATTCGACAGTTTGTTGTTCGTGTATCTCGTCAGCTCTTCCCGGCTGTGTTTTGGAGTATACATACTTTTCCTGATTCTTCGGGTTTTTTTGTTCTATCGCAACAGGTGAGATTCCTCATATAAGTTTGGTTTCTTGCTTAGTTTCCATGCTTTTTCTCAGATGTTTCACAGAGGATAAAAAAAAGTCTAACTAGAACTAACACACTAAAATGCTGAAGAAGAAGAAGAAGAAGAAGAAGAAGAAGCAGAAGAGAGCGTCAGATGTAAGCCAGTATTTTCATTCAGTTACAACTATTTTGGGGTATTTTGAAAAGGAAAAGAAGAGTATGCTGATTAGACACGCCTTTGAAGTGGCAATAATTACCTTTTTTCTTTCGTTTGACTTTGTCATTCATGTCTTTTTTCCCGTCCCTCTGCTCATGTCTATCAGTCATGTTTGTCTTCTGTCCCTCCATTCATGTCTGCATTCTGTCTCTCCTCTCTCTCTATTGATATTCTCTCTGTCACCACACATTCCTTGTCCCATCTTCATAGATAGATATTTATATATAAAAATGAGGGGGTAAGAATCGATGCAAATAAAATGTTTTTCTTAATTTTCAGGGATCTCAAACATGTTTAAGGGGTCGCACTTTAAAACAGCCAGACAATGTTCTGAAAACCACACGCACACTCGCACATATATACACGCACACTTAGTAATTGAAATTAATCATTATATACACGCACACTTAGTAATTGAAATTAATCATCTCATGCATTTTCTAATTCAAAATGGTTCCAGTGTAACATTACTTGGGTTCATCACATTGTGGTATTTATGAAAATGAATGGGCAGACAGAGTAGCTTTAGGAGGTGCATGGCGAAGAATTCGCCGTGAAAACGGTCATAATCCCTTGTAAAGAAATGCTATAATCTTTTAGAAAAAGACACCAGAGCTCGTGTTATAATGTAAATCGGCACACCTCTTACAGCATGTCTTTGTTGGATGATTTTCCAAGGGAAATTTCCCGTTTGTGTTTTAGACTTAAATATAATTAATCAAAATGTAAATATGTTGATACTGCAAAATGCATACATGAGAGGGAAATTTTGACATTTCATGTACTGTTTGATTGTCCCCATTATGCGACAGTACCTATCTAATTTTCAGTTACCATATAATCCTGCAATTGATGATTTTAAGAACTGTAACTTCAAATCATTCTTTTTTAGGCTAATGTTTCAAAATATTTACTTCGCAGTCCTATTGGTACATTAGTATGATTTCAGTATTTTTAAAGCAAACGTTGTTTCAATTGTCATGTGTTCACTGTTTAAGCTTGATTTTTAATTATGTTTTCATTTGTATCACAGTATCAATGTCATCTTTTATATCATTTACAAATATCACAACCACCTAAAAGCACACCATGTGAAAGACGTAAAACTAAACAAACAAACATACACGCACACCCCACCCCGCCTTGTCTGGCTCATTCGCATAAATACATAGACAACGAGACAGCAATAAATGCGGAAAGAGGTGCTAATACCATAGTTAATAAAACACACCAGATTGTGCTACACACACACACACACACACACACACACATACACATGCACACACATGCACACGCGCGCGCGCGCACCACACACACACACACACACACACACACACACACACACACACACAATTTACTGGCAGTATTTAAGAGTCCATGGAAAAGTCATGAGATTACCTGTTGGGGCAAACTGGGCAGATTTCCAAGTACTCTTAAAGTGATAATGACTGCATTCTGGATAAGCATATTATAAACAACAGATTACGAAAATATCTCATGACACCGAAGAAAACAAATGGGCGAAGTTGACAAGACAAACCTGTCAACGATAAGATTACAGCATGACTGGGGAAAACCAGGGTGCAGTTAATGTGACTCGACCGAAGTTTATAATCAACGCAAAGCTGGAAACGTTTCATGTTGACTTCTGGAAGACTCAGAAGAATGGAAACTCATCCGAGCTCAAATTCTATGCCACAGTTGCAATGGAATGCAACAGGCGGCTTATTTGGAACAACGCATTGACACAGATTGCAGACGAGCATTAAGTTGATTATGAACAGGCGCCCATGAGCTCCAAATTGAGAGGGGTCGTTATATACTGACACTGACAGAGAAGACGGACTATGGACGACATGCCACGTTGTGGAGAACGAACTACGTTTTCTCTATAACCATATCATTTGACCAACAACTTTAGGATCGGATGACGCAGATCGCAAAACAGATTTCCTATTACAGACTAACATGACAAAAAATTATTTTAAAAAAAAAAAAAAAAAAAACTTCGGAGCTTATGTTAGTAGACAGCTTCCAGCCTGTACTTGCCCAATATATTTTGTTGTGTTTCTCTGTTAGGAGACAGAAAATTTTTAATCAAACCCTGACACACACTATGTTCTTTTTCTCAGCCACTTACGTTTTGTTGCAAGACGTGACGATGTTGAAATTAGTTTAATCGAATGTCTTAACCTGATCATCTGATCATCTGTGCCCCACAAAACCTTTGGTTTTCATACGGCAATGAAATACGTTCTTCTCTTGTTCTCTCTCTCTCTCTCTCTCTCTCTCTCTCTCTCTCCTCTCTCTCTCTCTCTCTCTCTCTCTCTCTCTCACACACACACACACACACACACACACACACACACACACACAGAGGCATGCATTCACACACACACACACACACACACACACACACATAAAACCACGCGCGCGCGTGCGCGCGCGCGCACACACACACACACACACATGCATGCATGCACGCACACGCTCACACACACTCACACACACACACACACACACACACACACACACACACACACTCGCACACACGGACACAATTCGCTGAGTGTGGCTCATGCACATGAAAGCACAGAAATAGAGACAGATAAGAAAAAGAGGCGCAAATAACAAATTCAGCATGACACTCCAGATGATGCTCAAATCTTCTTATCCAGATTCGTGTTCCAATGTTAGTAAAGTGCTATCAACAAAAGTGATTCAATGTGAGCACCAACACCACCAGAATGTAATCAGTGGAACTTGTCATGGGGGGATGCCTTCTTAGATCACCATCTCAGAATTTCCAATACGTCAGCCATTTCTGTCATTGCCGACATTTTCTTTATCGTTTGACCATATTCCAGTCGCCATGCAATAACAATCGGATGCTCGGTGAGAAACAAGAGGCGAGTGATGAATATTCCAAGAATCTTCGATTAAACTACCGTAGGGTGGCCACTCTCTTGCATTGTGCGCAACACATTCATACCACTGCAACGGAGCCAGTTCAATTGTCAGATGTCTGAACTAGTCAGTGCAAAAGGTTTAAGGGACAAGTTGTTCTTTCGAACATATTCAGCAGATCCGACTTTGGCTTGTTCTTATCTCAGAGTGACTGCTGTCCCGGACTGATTGCTGTACTGGGCTAACGGGTCCAGTCCACCCAGCAATTTTCCATAGAGCTTGTTCACTGGGGTGTCCTTCCCCAGGGTTTAAAGCTTATTGCGTGGCTCTTGATTGCTTGATGCTCCTGTCACGCGACATATTGGGTATAGAAGTTTCAGTGGATATAACAGTGCCACCTGTCACCCCACCCTTCCCTGCTAAAAACATCGCCATTTGGTCCGGGACAGCTATTTCGACCAGGCAAGCCCGACGAATATCGCAATTAACCCTCACGATCACATCTGGGGGCCGTCCCCATTTCTGCCTCCCGGGGACCCGCCTGGCTGGGGGTGGTCGCCCCTGCTCCATGGATTTAGATTCTTAAAAGCCGCGTTTCACAATGTTTGCCATACTTTTTGCACTCGGCCGAATCGTGTGTTCTTGTGGCTCAACCACAAAGTGGGTAGTCGATTTTGACGACTATTGTTAGCTTTCAGTAGTGAAAAGTTCTCAGTGGGAAGTTGTTCATCGGTTTCGAACGTTCTAGAACGTGGAGGAAAGTTTTTACGATTGCATGCACTTTGATAGCAGCCGATCAGACGGAAGCGCTTTGACGCAACTCGCTGTTCGGAGCTGTCAACACGTACAGGAGAGAATCATTGCGTCACGGCAAATTTTGGTTCGTTCTATTGACGCACTGGCCTGAATGCTAGTAAGATAGCTAGGAGACGCACATTTGTGCATAAGAATTATCATTATATAATAATAATGATAATTTATTCCTCATGTTATTATTATTTTTTTTTGTTTGAAAAAACGTGTCTCTGTTTCCACTGGACTACATGTAGTTTAACGGAGCACAGTGTACCTAGTTGCCCTCCCTCTAATTAGCTGATTTCGCCACTTGTATCCACCATGGTCGTTCCCTTTCAGTTGGAGAAGTGGACGCTGACTAACAGCTCACACACACACACACACACACGCACACTGCATACACTGGTATGTATACACACACGGGCAAATGCCCACCTATGCATATATACACCTATATGCACGCATGTATACATTGACCACACACATACGCGCGCGCACACACACACACACACACACACACACACACACACACACATATTTGCAATGAGTAAATCGCACAGACAATGTCAGACAGCGCTAGTTAACCTAGGTATAACTAGCACGTTGGGCCAATGCGCAGGTCAGACATCTGTTAAGTCGTAGCCACAAGACTCTCTCCTTAAAATCAGTCAGCTGAGTCATTTTATTCATCTGTCAGCTTTGCATCGTGCGCAGTGTGATCTCGAAACATAGCAGATGTGGTGTAGCGTATATGGAATAGTCCGCACGCAGTGATGAAACTGAAACTGAAACACAGCTGACCTAACACTGACTCGGAGAGAGAGAGAGAGAGAGAGAGAGAGAGAGAGAGAGAGAGAGAGAGAGAGAGAGCGGACAGAGAGAGAGAGAGAGAGAGGGGGGGGGGAGGTCTGGGCATTTCAATGCCAGATTAATATTTCCTGCATTAAAAGTGTTGAGGCTTGCTTGACCAAACACAAAGTGAATGAAAGGAGCATGTGCCAGGTTTTGTTTCTGCCATGCTCACACGATGCAGGCCACACACCTGTTGTACGTTTCGTAGCTCTAGACCAGCTGGCCAGAATTATCGCTTGCTTGGCGAGTTGGATCGTTTCGTAGTACACCCTAGTGGCGGACAGGGCGAGGAGAAGAAGAGATTTCTGTTGACTGTGGCCATACGCCACAATTAGGATTTGGCACCAAATCACTATATAACCCGTGAATGCATATTGAGGCCCAGCATAAGTTTGGAGCTAGCATTTGATATTAAACTGATAATTGATTAAAAGACACACCCCCCCCCCCCCCCCCACCACACACACACACACCCCGCACACACATAATTTCACTTCTTTTGGGGGATTTCCACTGATGACGTCATATACAATCTTCAAATACATGACCTTCCACCCAGCTGACGTTACATTTCAGGCCTTGGAAATCACCTTTGACCCTGTCTTTGCGCCATTCCTTATTTGATTTTGATCTGTCTGCTGGGCACCACCTGGCTTGTAGCTCGATGGCCATATGGTAGAAAAACGAGGAGAATCAACTTTCACACACAATAAAAATTCCTGAAAGAATGTAAATGCGCCAGTCTATAAATACTCGACTTCTTAGCGCATTACTTGTTGGTGTGCAGCCACTGTCTTAGGGCTGTCTCGCATACGAGGGAAAATGGCCGACAGTTGTTATGTCTTGTGACTGATGCACAAAATGTGGTGATGTTCTCTGAGTGGTACAGATAACGATTGGAACACTCACTCTTCATCAGCAGGGAGAGCTTGATAGAGAAGGCACATCGTTGTTTTGAATTTTTACCTTGCGCCCATATCTTCTCTCGCCCTACATTTCACGTGCCTTGTTACAAGATTAAACCCGTCACATTGCGAGTTCTCTCCCCCCTCCTTCTGGCTGCTAACCAAAAATTAAGTCGCTAAAGCGTTGATTCCTTCATTTAAGGAGTCGAGTATTTATAGGCTGGTGCAGTTGATTGGTTTGACAATTTTTATCGCGTCTGAAAGTTATTTCTCCTTAGTTTTTTTTTTTTTCATGCCATACGTCAAGGTACAAGCCAAGTGGTTGCACGCAGGCAGAATAAAGCCACAAGAATGAGACTATTTGGGGACTTCCACGTGACGCAAAGATAGGGTCACAGGTAAATGTAAATGCCTGAGAAATGACGTCAACAAAGAGAGAGGTCATGTATTTGAAGATTTTGAGGTCATCGATGAAAATCATCCCAAACAGGGGAAACAATTGGTGGGTTTCTTTTGATCAATTAATGGCAGGCCTCAAAACGCATACATGATTTTGTTGCAAAATCTTAATTGTGGTGTGTGGCCTCTGCGAAACTCGCCTCTGATGGCGGGCTTGGTAGGCCGGTCCCCAATGCCTTCGGCGTCCAGTGGTGTGCTCTCTTCTTGTTCGACCAATCCAATCAAACCGTCGCGGGCTGTCCCGTGAAGGCGCGCGTGCGTGTCGTGCTGAGCTCTCAGTCAGGCCACGGCCACCAGAGCCTTGGTCGGAAAAGTTGCATCCCTTGCTAAGCGCGGCTGCACGGTCCGTTTTACTGGCCACACGCCTCAATTAGTATTTCCCACTGAAACGCTCCAATAAAATTCATGTAAGCCTTTTGTGGTCTACTATAAATTCAGACAGATGATAGCATTTAATGGTAAACTGACTATTGATCAAAAGAACTGCTCCCACTAATATTTCCCTTGTTTGGGTGGACCTAACTAATGACGTCACAAACAATCTTCAAATATATGACCTTCGTTGACGTCACATTCCAGGCCTTTGCACTCGCCCATGACCCTATCTAATTGTACTAGTCTATAAATACTCGACTCCTTACGCAAGCCCTTGACGCATTGATTGTGTGTGCGCGCGCGCGCGCGCGCGCGCGCGCGCGTGTGTGTGTGTGTGTGTGTGTGTGTGTGTGTGCAGCCACAATGGTATGGCCTTTTCCACGCTGGTCGGAAAAGTTGTTTCCGTTCCTAAATGACCCTGTGCAGTCCGTCTTGATTCAGTTGAGGCCAAACACCACGATCACGATTTTGCTGCAGTCACTATATAATCAATGTATGCGTTTTGAGGTGGCGCCGAAATTTGAGCCAAAAATTGATATTAAACTGATGGCAGATCAAATGAACACCCTCCTTCTCCCAACCCCCACCCCCCATCAATCATTTTACTTGTGTTGAGGGATTTCTCCAGCTGAAATCATTCAGAATCCAGAAATACGTGAGCTATCCCATACCTGGCATCACATGTCAGGCTGTCGCACTCGCCCCTCATTGATCCGATCTTTGCGCCAGGTGGTTTCTACCAACTAGCCCCATACCTTTCATTTCAGTCTGTCTGCTTGGAACCACTGGCATATACCTTAATGGGCATAAGCATGAAGAGAATGGGAAATCAACTTGCAAACACCATGGAAGTTTTCTGAAAATCGAATAGCGCCTGTCTATAAATACTCGAGTCTTGTAAATTCATGTAAAACATTCAATGTATGAGTTGTCTGCTCACTGGAACTGAAAGGGAGTGTCGTTAAGTCCAATGAATTAACACAGCCAAGGGAAAGAACCCATCTCAACTGATATGATGGATAGAATGTCGCCACAACAACAGAACTGTCTGTGTGTTTCTCACTGTTTCTGTTTGTGTCTATCTCTTTTCATTCTGCCTCTCGCTCTCTTTCCTTGTCTGTCTGCCTTTGTGCCTTTCTCTGTCTTTTTGGTTGTCTCTGTACCGTTAGGCTCGGTATAATTATTTTCATTCAGTTTCTCTCTCTCTCTCTCTCTCTCTCTCTCTCTCTCTCTCTCTCTCTCTCTCTCTCTCTCTCTCTCTCTCTCTCTCTCAAACCCCTCGCTCCCTCCCTCTGTTTCCCATTCTGTTTCCTCATACTACTACTACTACTACTACCACTACCACAACTGCTGTTGCTACTACTACTACTACTACTACTACTACTACTACTACTACTACTACTATCTGTTTCTTCATACTTCTCTCTCTGTTTCCTCATGATTCTCTCCCTTCTTCCTCCTCCCCCTTCTCTCTATGTTTCCTCACACTTGTATATATATTTTTGTCCTACCCCCCCCCCTCCCCACCCTTCCACATGGAGAAGTGTGGGTACTATCTTGTGCACCGCAGTTTTGATAAAAACATTTGTTTGTTGCAGAGAACAATGGAGCTTTCAGTTGATATGGAGGATTATCAGTGCTTACATGTCATTGGAAACGGGCAGTAAGTCTCACTCTTTGTCTCTGTCTGTCTGTCTGTCTGTCTGTCTGTATATATGTATGTATGTCTCTCAGTCTTCAGTATAGTCTTCATTCCATTTCCTACCCTCGCATTCTGTGTCTCTGTGTATCTCTTTCCCTCTCTCTCTCTCTCTCTGTCTGTCTGTCTGTCTGTCTCTCTCTCTCTCTCTCTCTCTCTCTCTCTCTCTCTCTCTCGCACGCACGCACGCACACACACACACACACACACACACACACACACACACACACACACACACACACACACACACACACACACACCACACCCACACACACACACACACACGGTTCTCACCATAAAGTAATTTGGTACAACTAGCACCCTTGATTCCATTTCCCCTCGAAGTATAGTCTTCATTCCATTTTCTACCCTCGCATTCTTCATTTCGTTTCCTTCCCATTGCATTCTTCATTCCTTTTCCCATTGACTGTCGTCTTCTCTCCGATGTTGTTAGACTTGTAGCCTTCGTTCACTTAGAGCTGTTTTCAGCTGGCTGAAGTCTTCATTTCATTTCGTCCCAAATAAGCGTCTACAACAAGGGTCATCTCTCACTCTACTAACTTTCCATATCGATTCTTCGACTAGGATCAGTAGAATTATGCGGCAGGGGATGGGGTAAGAGGGAGGTTATGTAGGTAAACATGTGTCCATGCTGCCTTTCATGTAGAACAGAGCAGTGGGATGCCCAGAAGGGGTGGCAAAGTAACTAATTGACATGTGCTCGTAATTATTCTTTCAGAGGACACCGAAGTATGGTGCGCTAAGAAGAAAACGGGGGACAACTCTGGCAAGCTGTTCGCCATCAAAATCATGGAGAGAGTCAAGAAGAAGAAGGCATTCTTGACCCGGGAACTGAAGGCGCTGAGAGAGATGGCAGACGAACCCCTCATCATCCAGTGTCACGGCGCTTCTATCACCCCGACACATATGAATATCGTCATGGGTACGATGATTGTTGTTGCTTTGTTGTTGTTGTTGTTGTTGTTGTTGTTGTTGTTGTTGTTGATGTGATTGTTCTTGTTACTGTAGTTGTTGTAATCGTTGTTGTTGTAATTATTGTTGCTGTGATTGTTGTTGTTGTTTTTTTCTTCTTTCTCTTCTTTCTTCCTTTCTTCTTTCTTGCTTTTGCATTTCTTTCTACTGCTCCCTCTCCACCACCTCCTCCTTCCGACACTGGTGCTGGTGTTGCATATGTGTTAAGTTTTTCATGTTGACATTTGTTGTTGCTGTTGCTGCTGCTGGTATTCTTCTTCTTCTTCTTTTTTCTTCTTCTTCTTCTTCTTCTTCTTCTTCTTCTTCTTCTTCTCTCTTCCTCCCCTCCTCCTCCTCCTCCTCCTCCTCCTCTCTCCTCCTCCCTCATTCTTCTCCTTCTATTGAAGAGACTTGCTATTCATCTCCTTGTCGCTCTGTGTCCAACGAACCGTTACAGTAACATCTCTGTTCCTTGAGAGTTGAACAGACGGCACATTGATGTCTATCATACGTCCCTCTGTATAATTCTGTGCGTCAGGGGAACACACAGTTGACTTCCTCCTATACGTCTTCTTTCTCATTACCACAGATTATGCCCCAGGACTGGACCTTTTCGACTTGATGAAAAGGGAAGAGTTGTCTGTCCCTGCCATACGATTTTACCTGGCGGAACTTACCATGGCCTTGGACAAGGTGCACAGGGTACGTGCCACGTGTGGGATGGGGTGTTGGTGGGGTGGGTGTTGTTGGTGGGGTGGGGTGGTGGTGGGGTGGGGTGGGTGGTGGGGTGGGTGGTGGCGGTGTGGGGTGGTGGTGGGGTGTGATGTGGTGTGATAGGGGTGGGGTGGTGAGGCATGGTGTGTTCCTCACACATTATTAAATTACCCCAGTGTTGCATGTGAATAAAACTGGTTGTTGATAATGATTGTCAGTGTGGATGGTGTCTTTTATTGAGTATTCCTATTGATTGTTTACAGAATGATCTTGTCCACTACAACATCAAACCAGAGAACGTCTTGCTGTAGTGTTGTCTGTTAATGTGGATTATGGGTGTTGATGTTGTTTGTTATTGATTGTTGATGGTGATTGATTACAGAATAATATTGTCCACCACAACATCAAACCTGAGAACATCTTGCTGTAGTATTAATTGTTGATGATGATGACTGTTGGTGTTGTTGGTATCTATTATTGATTGTTTATGTCGATTGTTTACAGAATGATATCGTCCACCATGACGTGAAACAAGAGAACGTCTTGATGTAGTATTGATTGTTGATGATGATTGTCGGTGTTGCTGGTATCTCTTATTGATTGTTGACGCTGATTGTTTACAGGATGATATCGTCCACCACGACATCAAACCATAGAACGTCTTGCTGTAGTACTGATAGTTGAGGCTGATTGTCGGGTGCTGATGGTGTCTGGTATTGATTGTTCATGCTGATTGTTTACAGAATGATATCATCCATCAGGACGTGAAACCAGAAAACGTCTTGCTGGACGAAAAGGGCACATCCTTTTGGCGGACTTTGGAGTGTGCCATTTCCTTGATAGCAAAAAGGTGTGTGTGTGTGTGTGTGTGTGTGTGTGTGTGTGTGTGTGTGTGTGTGTGTGTGTGTGTGTTTGCGCGCGCGCACATTTGTGTATGTGTGTGTGTGTGTGTGTGTGTGTGTGTGTGTGTGTGTGTGTGTGTGTGTGTCTGTTGTGTTTCTACCTTTAGGTTTTTCCCATACATGTCATCCTTTAGCTCTCTACACTCTATCTGTATTCATGCAGAACAATAACACAACAGATCAGTTCTATTGCAGCCTTGTCTGTAGGCATTGATACCACATCGTTTTATCCTCGACAACAACAACAACGACACAACAACAACAATAAAACAACAACAACAACAAACAATGTCAAATGTATTACTTTGATAAGAAATTCTGCCTCTACACTACAGAATAAGATTCCCTTTGATTCAATAACATATAAACAAAAACAAACAAAAGACAAACAAAACAAAACAAAAAAAAAAAACCCAAACATTTTTTTCCACCACAGATCCTCCTGGCATATTCTGTCTTTTGGAATGAGTCTGAAAATATGAAGAAAGGCATTCACTGTGTGTGTGCACTTGTGTTTGCTTGTTATCATTAACTATTGTTTTCCCTGCGACCAGCATAAACAGACATACGTTTGTTCCTGAATTAGTTGGCTTTATAACCATTAATCATTCTTTGCAGTGTGACTGACTATTACAGTAGACTGGTGTTGATTTCAACAGTAGTTGTTCATATCAGATATCGTTTTCCGTGTGACGAGCTGTGGCCGACTGGTGTTTGTTTCTGACACAGTTATTTATCACCTGCTATCGTTTTCCGTGACCAACCAGATGTAACTGGCACTACTCATTAAAAGTCACTATTTTGCATTAGACTTGTGAGAACAGATTGGTGTTGATTTCTGAACTAACTGTTAGCTGTCAGTCACTGTTTTCTACATAAACAGCAACTGGTGATTAACACTATTTTAACAAATTGTTAGCTATCATTGTTTTCTCCGTAACTAGCAACTGGTGACTGGAACGTTTTTCTGAGCTAGTGGTATTCGTAAGTCGTTCTTTTCTTGGGGACTGGTCACAAAAAAACAGGTGGTGGTGTTTTTTTTTTCATGTTAGCTGTTAATTATCAATTCTTGTTTTCCTGCGGATTAAGTTACAACAGATAGGGGTTCTTTTTACACTAGTGATTCATTAACAAATGCAGTACTCGTCTTCCTGGGGTCGAGTAACACCAACCAGTAGTCGTTTTTATCAGTTATGGTCAATTATCGGTCATTGTTTGCCTTGGAACTAGACAAACTGTGAAACATTGTGCACAATTCGTTCGTTACCAGTCATTGTTTTCCTTGGAACTAGAGACAAACTGTGAAACATTGTGCACAATTCGTTCGTTAGCAGTCATTGTTTTCCTTGGGACTAGGGACAAACTGTGAAACATTGTGCACCATTCGTTCGTTATCTGTCATTGTTTTTCTTAGGACCAGAGACAGACTGTGAACATTGTGCACCATTCGTTCATGAGCAGTCATTGTTTTCTAGGGGGACTGACAATAACACATACATACTGCTGTGTGTCCAACAGAAACAACCTTGGAAAGTGGGCAGTAGGGTTTATATGCCGATTGAAGTTCTGGAACCGGAACGAAAAGTTTGGAATTGTGAGCTGGTA
>JADBJO010030554.1:15000-17759 GCA_016801955.1 Conus betulinus | reverse complement strand
GTGTTGTGTTGTGTGGTGCTACACGGCCCAGACGGCCGAGTATGGTGTGTGTGTGTGTGTGTGGATGGGTGTGTGTGTGGGTGTGTTGTGTGTGTGGTGAAGCGCAGTGCGCGTTCCCCGACCTGTGTGGGTTGGTCTTCAGCCCCCCCGCCCACGCCCTTGTCCCACATGTTATAGAATTTCTGTCTTTCTTGGGTACCAACGCCATTTCCGTTAGAGTCCTTGGGGGAAAGAGGGAAGGGATTCAAACTAATACCATTTCAAAAATGTAATTGAACTAAATTTTCACAGTGTTCAAACCTTGTTGGATAAAGATAGAATAAAAGGTGGTGAGCGATCTCGAGAAAGTAAGTCATCAATTAAAAAAAAACACATGACAATGTATCCAAAAAGTAAAACGAAATCAACATTTTTAACGTCTGTAAGCAAGACAGTCATGTAAAAATGATTAATAAAAAAAATAACATGTTGCACAGTATCTGGACTAAAAACAGATACGCCAAGTTTTAGGGGAATATAATTATAGTCCGGACGGAAAGATGCTGACTCCGAGACTATTTCTGTTGGATGTTTTGTTTATTGTTGTTGTGTGTTGTTGGTGGTGGTGGTGGTGGTGGTGGTCTCTTTCCGGACTCCGAGACTATTTCTTTTTTAATGTTTTGTTGTTGTTTTTATTGTAGTTGTTGGTCTCTTTGTCTTTTATTTCCATAGATTAACAAATGTATCAGACATTAAGGTCATTTAACGAATTCTGTCACCCTTTTTTCCGCCTTGATAATAACGAACATTCGCGATTTTATACTGTTCTTCTATTCCCTCCTATAGCGGCGACCCCAGTCAGAGTTCTCGCCCTTACACATGCCTGCAGTGATTCTGTGTCGACGATGTTGTCGTGGAAGCCAGCTATCAGAGAGTGAAGGAAGAGTGAGGGGGTGAAGGGAGGGGGAGAGATGTAGGGGTAGGAGTAGGAGTAGGAAGATGGAGCACAGGTTAGAGAGAGAGAGAGAGAGAGAGGGAGAAGAGAGAGAGAGAGAGAGAGAGAGAGAGAGAGGAGTGTGTGTGTGTGTGGTGTGTGTGGGGGTGTTCTCTCTCTCAGTCTGGTTCTGCTTTCAACGCGAATTGTTGGTCGGTGGTGCCTTGTGTATGTAATATGAGACCAGTCTCCACGGGACACGCCGACGACGTGACTCAGCGGTGGGAACACCATTTAAGTGGGGTGGCGGCGGCCTCCTTTGTATTGGACATGAAAAGGATTTATACAGTTTTTCGGTGGGAGTGCTCGCGTGGGGACTGCAGCAGTTGTTGGTGACGGTGTGTGTGTGTGTGGTGTATGTGTGTGTGTGTGTGTGGTGTGTGTGTGTGTGTGTGTGTGTGTGTGTGTGTGTGTGTGTGTGTGTCTGTCTGTCTGTGTGCGCGCGCATGCGCGCGCCCTCGTGTGTGTGTGTGTGTGTGTGTGTGTGTGTGTGTGTGTGTGTGTGTTGTGTGTGTGTGTGTGTGTGTGTGTTCCCCTCCCCCCCCCCCCCCCCCCCCCCCGTGTGTTTGTGTTTGTTTGTTGTGTGTGTGTGTGTGTGTGTGTGTGTGTGTGTGTGTGTGTGTGTGTGTGTGCATGCGCGCTCATGCGCATGTGTATCTGCGTGTGCTTGTGGAGTTGATTCGTGTTTTGTTTGGGACTGTTATAGACGCAATTAGAAAAGAAACTGTGTTATTTCTTTACATTCAGAAAAAGATTGTAGCCCCCCCCCCCCCCCCCATGCTCCCCCCTCCAACCACACCACAACACACACACACACACACACACACACACACACACACACACACACACACACACACACACACATGTCCAACCAAACAGAAAGGAAGAAATATGCAAATGCGTTCGTGCGTGTGGTTTTAAGAAAAACCGGACAAATATGTCACTGACAAAATTTCTGTATCCAGTGTGTGTGTGTGTGCGCGCACGCGCGCGCGTGTGTGTGTGTGTGTGTGTGTGTATGCGTGCGCATATATGTATGTATGTGTGTGTGCATGTGAGCGCGCGCGCGCACGCGCGCGCGCGTGTGTGTCCTTTCCTATACTCAGCGGCTTTCAATGAAATGGCACCCCGAAAACATTTCATCAGTTTTCTGGGAGAAAAAAAAAAAAAAAAAAAAAAAAAAAAAAAAAACGGCGGAGAAAACCTGTCATTGATTTCTAGAACAAAAAAGTAAATGATCACCTTGCTGAAATGTGTATAAGGTTTTGATAGGATTAGAGGCACAGCTGCGTTTATGGGGGTATTCTCTGTCACAGCAAGATAGGACTGTAGACGGGATGAAATTCTTTACCGGGATGGTGAGTGCGTGGGTGGAGGGGGTCCAAGGAGGTTCGTGGAGTTCGTTTGGAGGGACGTGAGAGTTAGTGCGGTAGGGAGCGGGAGGTGTGTTTGTCAAAAGAAGGAAGACTACGTTGGGTGCGGACTACATTAGTGTAGGCCGGTACTAATTACAGTGCCTTCTTCCTCTCTCTTTTTTTTTTTTAAATCATCTAAATATTATCTGTAATCTTCTCTGAGATTTGTTTCACTCTTTGTTAGTTAACCCTCTCTCTCTCTCTCTCTCTCTCTCTCTCTCTCTCTCTCTCTCTCTCTCTCTCTGGTTTCTGTCTGTCTGTCTGTCCGTCTCTCTCTCTCCCTCTCTCTCTCTCTCTCTCTCTCTCTCCCTCACTCACAACACTCGCACTCCTACTCTACACATCGCTCACTCACACACACCACACACACG
>JADBJO010030554.1:5000-7500 GCA_016801955.1 Conus betulinus | reverse complement strand
TTTTCGTGTTGTTGTTGTTGTGTGTGTGTTGTGTTGTTCTTCTTCTTCGTCTTCTTCTTCTGCTTCTTATTCTTCTTCTTATCCTCCTCCTCCTCCTCCTCCTTCCTCCTCCTTCTCTTCTTCTTTCTTCTTCTTCTTCTTCTTCTTGCTTCTTCTTTTCTCTTCTTCTTCTTCTTCTTTTCTTTTTGCTGTAACGTCGCCAGTTTGATTTTTTTTCCCCGCTTTACGCCCAGTTTTCTCTTTACTGAACGTGACCTGAAGTCTTCACTCCAGGTGGCCAGTCTTTTTTTTTTTTTTTTGTTTTTTTTGATGCTGTACGTAGGTCAGAGTTTTCTCTTCTTGTCTTTTATTCTTCTTCTTCTTCTTATTCTTGTTCTTCTCCTTCCTACCCAATTTTCTGTGCCACTTCAGTGGGCATTGCAAAGAACGCCGTTCAATCCGACTCCTCGTCCACAGCCACAGCCGCGTACGTGGCCAGACTTCTTCTTTGGGTATGGCCTGGATGTCTCTTTTCTAGTCTGATGAAACGTTGGCAGATTTCTTCTTCACTGTGTGTGGTCTGTCTTCTTCTTTTCTTCGTCTTCTTCTTCTTCTTCTCTGCTTCTTTTCTTCTTCATTCCTTCTCCTTCGTCTTCTTTCTTTCTTTCTTTCTTTCTTTCTTTCATTCATCATCATCATCATCTCATCATCATAATCATCATCATCATCAATCATCGTCATCTTCTTCTTTCTTTTTTCTTTCTTTCTTCTTTCTTTCGTTGCTTATTTTTTTCTTGCTTCTTCTTTCTTTCTTTTTCTTTCTTTCTTCTTCTTCTTCTTCTTCTTCTTTCTTCTTCTTCTTCTTCATCATCATCATCATCAGCAGCAGCAGCAGCAGCAGAAGCAGCAGCAGCAGCTTTTTCTTCTCTCTTCTTTGATATAAGTTGACACGACTTCGTCACTACATGTGGCCAGTCTTTTTCTCTTTCTTCTTCTCTTCTTCTTCTTCTTCTTCTCTTCTCTGCCGTGCATGACCACACTTTCCACTGTCTGTATCCAGCCTTCTCTTTCTTTGTAGCACGGAATCGGAAATCAGGCGTTTTCAGTGTGTGCGGCAAAACCTCTTCGTGGTGTCTTTTCTTGGCCCACTTCCCTAGCTTCTCAATGCACGGCCAAAACCGCGGCCACACTCCTTGTTCGCTGTATATGTGTGACCAGTCGTCTTCATTGAGCGTGGCCAAATTGTTCAGCTGTGCGTGACCTGTCTTTTTTAATTCGTTGTGCGTGGCGGTGTTCTTCTTTTTCTTCCTCCTGCGTAACCAGGTCTTCATTTTCGACCGCGTTGCGTAACCAGTTTTATTTCCGCTGTGCGTGACCTAGACCTTTACATCGCTGATAGTGCTTTAGAATGTCTTAATTGTTGTACGTGACATGTCTTCTTTTTTTTTTTTTTCTTTTCTATGTTCGTGGTCAGTCTTCTTTTCCTTCTGCGTGACAAATTTTTGTTTGTTTCTTCTGTTTCTTCTTTGTTTGTTTCATTTTCTCTGTTAATAGCCACCACTTTTTTCATGGCCAGTCGTCTTCGTCTTTGTGCATGGAAAATTTTCTTTTCTTTTTTTTTTGTGGGTGGCCTGTCTTTGTCTTCTTGTCGCCGTGCGTGACAAATCTTCGTCTCTTCTTCTTCTTCTTCTTCTTATTATTTCATCATCATCATCACTCATCATCATCATCATCATATCTTATTCTTCTTTCTTCTTCTTCTTCTTCTTCTTCTCCTTTTCTTATTCTTCTTCTGCGTAAGTGTGTAGCAAGTCGTTCTGTTTCTTAGTTTTGCGTTGGGGCCATGGTTTTTCTTTTCTATTTTTGTACAGGACCAGCCTTTTCCTTTTTCGCTGTGCTCAGATGTTTTTTCTTCCTGAGCCAGTCTTCTTAATTAGCTCTGTGTGGCCAATCATTCTTATCTATTTCCTGTGTGTGTGATCAGCTTTCTTTTTTTTCGATGTGTGTGGGCCTGTCTTTCTTTCTTTTCTTGGTGGGCCTTGGATACTCTTCTTCTTATCGTCTTCTTGTTCTTCTTTTGTTCCTCCTCCCCCTCCTCCTCCTGCCCCTCCTCCTCCTACTCCTCCTTTCTTCTTCTTTCTCTCCTTCTTCCTTCTCCTCCTTTACTTCTCCTTTTCCTCCTCCTCATTCTCCTTCTCCTCCTCCTCCTCCTCCTCCTTTTCTTCTTCTTCTTCTTCTTCTTCTTCTTTTTTCTTCTTCTTCTTCTTCTTCTTCTTACTTCTTGTGTTTGTGTGTCCACCAACAGACTTTTTGGACCACAATAAAAACAGTTGACAAACGCACTAACGTGGATTTCGAGGTTATCATATCTTATTTAATAAGCACTGGTTAAACATAAAAACAAAACATAAAAAACAAATAAACAAACAAACAAAAACAAAAACAAAACAAAACGAACAGACAAAATAATGCGAAAACACTTGGTTTGAATCTGGCAAGTGGCTGTTCCTCATCCCCCCCC
>JADBJO010030553.1:15000-17760 GCA_016801955.1 Conus betulinus | reverse complement strand
TCAAACATGAAGAATCCAATTACACAGAATGAAATCATCAAAACATAAAAGATCAATACTTCCTAATCCCGGGTTATAATGAAATGACTTCTGACCTGGCCAGGTTTTCACACATCACAACCACGCTTTCACACCACACCACAGTTCTTGAACAAGTCTCTTCAGTTTTCTTCAGCACTGCTTGATGATGGTGACGCCTTGGTTGACTGGCCCCAGGTTTCAAGACTGGGTCTTCGTGGTCGTCTCTGGGAACTCGACGTAGAACTCTTCTTCTTCGTCTCCTTCACCCACCTCTGGGTTCAAACTCAGTTTGTCTCTCTTCACCCACCTCTGGGCTTCAAACTCAGTCTTTCTCTCTTCCAGCTTGTCTTTTACCCTAAGACCTTGCTGTCTCTTCTGTCTCCCAGACCACGTTTCTCTCGATCTGTCCTACTCACTCTCCTCTCCTCTCTCTCCTCTGTCCTTCTCTCCTCTCTCTCTCGTTGTTGTGTTATTCTCCTCTCCCCCCACACGTTGTTCTCCCTCAGTTTATATAGGGATGGACACAAAGGATTTCCCTTCGGGTCATGCCTTTGTCCATGCTGCTTTTCAACCCCCTTGTTCACAAGTACCCTGAATTCTCCATTCGCTACATTCTTCCACACATAAGCATTTACATACATCCCTACCTAACTGATTAGCAAACAAACACTTGGCACCAGATGGACATCGAAATTTCCCCGCCGACTTCGGGGGTCACTTAACACAGTAACTGTCCTGGAGAAAAAGCTACGACACCAACGTCCACGCGCATTCAACCAGCCTGACAATACAATTCAATTACTGTTTACAAAGCGACCATCAGCCGAAGACTCCTGGATTTAGCACACTATATACTCTGAGGTCCTAGTGGTTTACATCCCCCCCCCCCCCCCCCCCCCCCCCCCCCCTTTCACTATCGGTAAGGTTCGAACTCGGAAAAGTCCTTACTATCTTAGGTGCCATTTGTCACCTGACCACTTCGTCCTCCCTCACACAGTTCGACCGTGTGCGGTGGGTAAGTCGTACTGCTAATGGCTCTATCGCCTATTTCGCTACTACGTACAAACATTCCTTGCCTCTAAGCGCTTAAGGTCTTTTGTGAGAGGATTCACTCCCTTGACAATGTCCAACAGAATGCAAGGACAGCAAGTGTAGTAGGAGAAACGTGGGCAGGACGCTGGGGCATGTCCAACAGAATGCAAAGACAGCAAGTGTAGTAGGAGAAACGTGGGCAGGAGACTGGGGGATGTCCAACAGAATGTAAAGACAGCAAGTGTAGTAGGAGAAACGTGGGCAGGAGACTGGGGAATGTCCAAGAATGTAAAGACAGCAAGTGTAGTAGGAGAAAAACGTGGGCAGGAAGCAGGGGCATGTCCAACAGAATGTAAAGACAGCAGTGTAGTAGGAGAAACGTGGGCAGGAGACTAGGGCATGTCCAACAGAATGTAAAGACAACAAGTGTAGTAGGAGAAACATGGGCAGGAGACTGGGGGATGTCCAACAGACCAGGGAGCGACAAAGGGCAGAGGTGTTAGGCTGGCTGGGAAAGCCTGTCCTATTCGCACTATCGGTTTGGAAGAAGAAGAAGCTAAGCAAAGAGAAGCAGCAAACCGGCGTTTCTTATCACGTGTTTGAGGAACGAATGCAAACGCGCGCGCGCGCGCGCGCGCACACACAAACACACGCATGAACGCACGCACGCACGCACCTGCACCAAACTGACAGGAAAAGGGAAAATATGGTATACATTACCTTGAGATGCGATGTATGCCTTTTCACTTCTGTATCCCTGCAGATACAGACAGAAGTCCATTGCAGTCACAATTTGAAAAAAAAAAAAAAAAACAAAAAAAAAACCGCAAAGCTAAGTCTAATCAAGTACCTTTTTTCAATTCTAAGACAATGAGTTTCCACTGAAATTACAAATCTTTATGACATTTCATGTTCTCTATTACAACGTGGTTGGTTTAACACACACACACGCGCGCGCGCGCACGCGAACACACGCACACGCACGCACACACACAAGCCCGCGCGCGCGCGCACAGGACGCTTACCAGTCCGAGGTCATGTTGTAATATATCCAATCGAAGATATATGTATATATATATATATATATATATAAACAAAGCTTGCTCTTACGTCTCAGATTGTAGAAATACGGGGGTGATAAGCCTTCATATAACCTGATTGTTTCTCCTCAGTGACCGCGGAAAGTGGTAATTTGACTCCTCTGCCTTTTCGGTTTTAAGAAGAATGCTATACAGAAAAAAGGCTGGTGTGCAATACCGTAGTATGTTGTTGAGTTTTCAAAAAAAAACTAACCAAAGGTGCCCCTAAGAAGCAAAAGAAAATCATGAAAGAGCAAAACAAGCTACATTTTCTTGTGAAAAGTAGAAAATATAAAAAGATAACCTCTTAAGACACAAGTGCTGAGGGCCAGTTCTTGGAATGATCCGCAAGGGACTAAATTACAATAAAACATTAAATTCCAAGGATAAATACCGAGCACCATTCCAGCAACTTACAGAGCAGCTAGGTGTTGCAATGACTGCAAGAAATATTGAATTATAAACAAAGCTTGCTCTTATGTCTCAGATTGTAGAAATAGGGGGGTGATAAGCCTTCATATCTGCAGTGGTAGATGATTCTGCCTAACTGACAGTATGTGCTTGAGTGGGTGAATGGGGAATAATAAATGCTTCTCAAAAATGAACCTTCAGCAAGCTTTATAGTCTC
>JADBJO010030553.1:0-12500 GCA_016801955.1 Conus betulinus | reverse complement strand
CACCAGCAACGTAGGGATCCTCCAGCAATCTCATACTATGTGGCTTTCATTTGTACTCATCGTTTTACTCCACCTCAGACGCTACAGATGATCTCACTGGAGCACAGAGCCAAACTCTGCGCAAGAAAGAAGCCGTATTTGTGAGAAAAGGAGTGCTTTAGACTGCTGATCAGATCAACAAGAAAGAACCCGTATTTGTGAGAAAAAGCGTGCTTTCAACTGCTGATCGGAGCGACAAGAAAAAACACGTATTTGAGAGAAAAGGCGTGCTTTCAACTGCTGATTGGAGCGAGAAGAAAGTAGCCATATTTGTGAGAAAAAGCGTGCTTTCAACTGCTGATCGTAGCGAGAAGAAAGAAGCCGTATTTGTGAGAAAAAAGCGTGCTTTCAACTGCTGATTGGAGCGACAAGGCAGAGGCTGTATGTGTAAGAAAAACCGTGTTTCCAACTGCTGATCGGAGCGACAAGACAGAAGGAAGAGAACAACAGGAAATGCAGTCGACACAGAAGATAAGAGGGTTGCTAGAGGATGAGGTGGTGGAAATGAAGAGAAGATACGCAGAGAGAGAGAGAGAGAGAGAGAGAGAGAGAGAGAGAGAGAGAGAGAGAGAGAGAGAGAGAGAGAGAGAGAAACAAAGAAGGAGATGACACTGTCGGCTTACATGAGGAATTTACTGAGTTGCAATGAGAACTATAAGTAAGCAGTTGCCAAATAAAGGTAAAATAACGAAGATTTCTTTGCGCTCAATATTTCTTCCAAACAGACCAAACCATACCATCTGTTTATCAGCCTGATCAATACATGGAGATGGGCATACCACACAGACAAAGACAGACAGGCAAACAAAAGCCAATGTTTGGAGCACTACAGAGAGGAAACAAAATCAGTACACTTACATGGCACAATGCTCTTGAAACGATTCTTGTAGTAGTTCTCTTGCTTCTGTCCGTTGGTCAACGGGAAATCTTTGCAGCCAACCAGCAGCTACAACACGTTATGTGAACAAGAATATGACTGTACTTCAAGGATGAATAATTCTAAACGTATATAAAAGCACTGGAGTTTGCAATGATAAACATAAAATGAAAAAAAGAAACTTAGGCCGATACAATACAAACCCAGTTGATTAAAAATATGTATTTGGGCGTGGTTAAAATGTGAACAATTGTCTAGAAGTCCGACAAGATATGGGCAAACACGACACAGGATTTCTGTTCAGGGGGATTTGATTTGGACGTACATCATTTACACAAAAATGAACAAAGAAGCTAAGTCCAATGAGAATGAATAAGTGATACAGCACACCGATCAATGTATTTAGAAAACGATTCACAACAGATGGTAACAGGCAACTGTGTTCAGTTTTCTTATTTTTTGATCTGAACACAAACTTTTGAAATAAAAGCGAAAAAATCACACTTTGCATAACACCTGACTACAAAGAACATCTGAGTACAAAAACTGGCTTATGCTGATGACTAACAGTGTGATTCATAACTGATGCTGATGACTAACAGTGTGATTCATAACTGATTATAACTTTACTTTGTTCAGTTAAAAGTCCGAGTGGAATAGACGCATACAGTGGCTACAAAACATCTCATACTTAGAACCTGAAACAGATGATTATGCCAGGCAACAAAAACATTAACACATAACAGTATGTGAAATTTGTTTACGTAATATGCTGGATGTCTCCCAGGCAAGTGTTAAAAGACCTTGCATATCACTGGGTTTGAAGTAGCCATATGCGTCTTTCTTCATCGCGTTCACTGTGTATCATTCGACATTAGGAACAAGCGATTTCCATAGTTCTTCTACCAGTTCTTCAATACCTCCAGAGGAGATAGAAAGATGTGAGGAATAGTCTTGGAATCATATGATTTACAGGACAAAACTGTTGATGGCAATTTCATTCATTTCACAGCATATGAAAGGGTCCATGGTTTGTAGTATGTGACAATTGAATTGCTTGTGGAAACAACTTGAGACCAACAAAAAAAAAAAAAAAGGAAAAAAAAAAAAAAAAAAAAAGGTTTAGAAAACACAAACTTCACTGATAAAACTTCACTGCTCAATGCGTCATACCACGTGTTTTATGACGAAAACAAACCATCTTACCTCAAATCCGTATCAATCCTGACATCCCTCGGCGTTTTATGAAAAGAAACCATCTTACCTCAAACTCCGCATAATCTGCCTGCCATCCCAGTGTTTTATGAGAAGAAGCCCATCTTACCTCAAAACCCGCATCAATCTGCCATCACAGTGTTTTTTATGATGACAAGAAACCATCTTACCTCAAACTGCATATCAGTCCTGACACCCCGCGGTGTCTTATGAAAAGAAAGCATCTTACCTCAAACTCCCTATCAGTCCTGTCATTCCGCAGTGTCTTATGAAAAGAAAGCATCTTACCCCAAACTCCCTATCAGTCCGGCCATCCCGCAGACTGTCCAGGATCGTCTCGTGCAGCTGGTCCAGACGGTATCTGGCTGGCTGGAAGTTGACGTAGGAAGGATCGTTGGTGTAGACTGGTTCTCCGCTCCACATGGAGTCCAGCTCTTCATCGTCAGTCAGGGGCTCCCTGCCGGAAAGGCGCGAGGTGTCTGCGCCGGATGGGGGCAGGGCTGTTTGTCCTGGTGGACCCTTCCCACTGTTGCCACTTCCGCTCTTGTCACTGGCCTGCTGAGGCGAAGCAATGGCGGCTTTAGGTACCCAGTTCTGGTCGGCGAGGGAAAACATTCTGGTAGATGTCCGCCCCTGCTGGGCGTGGTTTGGCGCTGACGGAGGGTTTCCCCTGGGACTGCGGTCTCCCATCCTTTCTGTCTGGAGAAAAACAGGACGCACTGTTAGTTTCTTTCTGGACATCATTCAAGGGATTCGGCATCGACGACCTAAAGCGACATTAAATAATAAACTACTTGTTCATGAGACCCAGCTTTGTAATGAAAAAGCTATGAAATAAACCTAAAGCTCGGTCTTGTAACAGTGTTGGGTTAGCTCAACTCAAAATACACCAGTTATTTATTACTTACTCAACAGTAAAAAAAAAAAAAAAAAAAAAACAAAAAAAAAAAACGAGGAAATCATTATTCATTGAGCTTTACAAAGATGCTACACGACATCGCAATATATAATTGTTAAACAATTCACAGTTTTTCTTATTATCTGACTAACACTGATTAAAACATCATCAACCATAAAGAATCATCACACGTATCCCCCCGCTCCCCATCCTCTTTCTCCCATTTGGTTCTGTCAAATACCTTGTCTTTGCACTACTAGCCTGTTATGGTGTGCATGCGACAGAAGTGTGTGTGTGTGTGTGTGTGTGTGTGTGTGTGTGTGTGTGTGTGTGTGTGTGTGTGTGCTTCTTGTATACATGCATGAAATGATAGACAGGTGAAAGGGTTTATGCACATCTCTGCCATAGCCTGCACCTAGCAGCTGTATCACAGATAAAAGACAGATAGTCTACATTATGTTAACATCATCTCAGCGGCTGTATCATAGATAAAAGACAGACAGATAGTCTACATTATACTAATATCATCTGGATCTGTACCATTTCTGCTGCTGATGGCATCAACGTCAGCAACGAGGAGCCAGAGCTTGCAGGATGTGCCCGTATAGCCCCGCCTCTTGCGTTGTTGCACAACTCTGCTGATTCATTTGCCAAAGCATTGGACTTGGCCTGCTGACGGCGTCTCCTGTAGTACATACCAACAACATAGATACGTTCCGGCAGTTTTATTTTCTCATGTAGTACATACCAACAATATAGATACGTTCCGACAGTTCCACATTCCCCTGCAGTACATCCCAACAACATAGATACGTTCCGCAGTTCACATTGCCCTGTGCTACATACCAACAACATAGATACGTTCCGCAGTTCTACATTTTCCTGTAGAACATACCAACAACAACCACCTCTCTTGAACTACTGTTATTTCTTTGAATGGGGGCCAGAATAGCTCAGTGGTGGAACGCTGGACTCATAATCTTGGTGATCCAAGGTTTGCGGGTTCAAATCTCAGCCGGGCCAATTCGGTAAAGGGGGATTTTTCCCTCGGGGATAACATTGGTTCTGACTTCATTTACCGTACAGTCCTTCGAAATAGACTATAAGCCGAGGTTCCGTGTGTGGACGCATAGCATCTTGCACACACGCTAATCCCATCACCAACTTTCGGAAAAGAAGGCCAGTTCGGCCATTAGTATGAATGACACGTTACACATAGCACGCATCTTCTCCGAAGTTGGAGTGTGGCTGTCTTACTGGCGGGATCAAAACGATCATACACACAAAACCCCTCTTCCATTGTTGGGTAGATGGGATTGATCCTTGTCTCTCTGTACAGGGAGTGTCCGCAAAAATAGCCTGCGTACGCAGAAAAAAAAATTCAATGGGCCCATGATACTCCAAGCAGATTACATTGCCCTTCAGCGTGATGTTGACGGCTGAATGCTGTCTGAAATTATTTCGGTTCCTCTTTTCTCTGAGCTCACAGCCATTGTGTCTGTGTCTGATTCATTCTCCAGGTGGTGACGATTGTTGGGAACTTGGATTCGCTGCCTCCCAGTATGTCGATGTTGTTAAACAGAAAAAAAAAGAAAAAAAAAACAACTAGAGATTGCATTGAGGCTACCTCTAATGGATACGCATGTGTTGAAATCCAGAACTGCTTCCTGCATTATGTTTTCCAGGTAGACGTTGAGCAGAATCTGAATGGCACAGAGGAAAGTGCCAGCATCGTTCCCAAGACGTCGCCGAGATAAGGCAAGAGTACTGTTTACACATTTAGAGAGTGCTGCGATGACTTTGTAATGTAAAAGATGGAGGCAAACTGGTCCCTTATCAACAAAACACATAACGCACAGGAGAGAGAATCAGAGGATGAGAGAAAGAGAGACAGGAGAAGAAGAGAAGGACAGAGGGAATGGTAGATGGATAAGTGACAGTTGTTTGTAAAATAGGAGGGAACAAGTGTGGCGAACAGGCTGAACAAAGAAAGAGGGAGGGAGATAGTGAGACTGACAAGAAATGGAGTGAGAAAGACTGAAACAGAAAAACACAGAGACATACGAAAGGAGACAAAGGGAGAGAGGGAATGCAGTTAAGTCCAGATATTGGCATACACTCACCTCACTACGAAGATGACACGATGACAGCTATGAGAATGGCTATCAACACTGCAACCACCGATCCCGCGATGACACCTGCGTTATCGCCCTTTCCACTGTGGACACACCGAGAGAAAGTTGATGAATAGTTTCTACAGTGCCTGCACTAAACAGCTGAATGGATGAGTGGCTGGACAGACAGATCATTGTGTAGATAAACAGCTGAATGGATGAGTGGGCAGACAGACAGATCATTGTGTAGATAAACAGCTGAATGGATGAGTGGCTGGACAGACAGATCATTGTGTTGATAAACAGCTGAATGGATGAGTGGGCAGACAGACAGATGATGGTATAGATAAACAGCTGAATGGATGAGTGGGCAAACAGACAGATCATTGTGTAGATAAACAGCTGAATGGATGAGTGGGCAGACAGATCATTGTGTAGATAAACAGCTGAATGGATGAGTGGAAAGACAGACAGATCATCGTGCAGCTAAACAGCTGAATGGATGAGTGGAAAGACAGATCATGTGTAGAGATAAACAGCTGAATGGATGAGTGGGCAGGCAGACAGATCATTGTGTAGCTAAACAGCTGAATGGATGAGTGGGCAGACAGACAGATCATTGCGTAGATAAACAGCTGAATGGATGAGTGGAAAGATAGACAGATCATTGTGTAGATAAACAGCTGAATGGATGAGTGAAAAGACAGACAGATCATTGTGTAGATAAACAGCTGAATGGATGAGTGGAAAGACAGACAGATCATTGTGTAGATAAAGAGCTGAATTGTTGAGTGGATAGACAGACAGTTCGTTGTGTAGATACACGGGTGAGCAAATCTTGGAACGCGTTGTTAATGAAAACCCTGACCAAGAATGAAAACTGTATTCCATAAATATCCAACAGGGATCTAGAGTGCATACAGCACACACTAAAGGCGACCAGATGTAAATATTGCACGATTGTACTTCTTGGACTTTCAAGCTGGACTAATCACAGTACCGCGAAAGAGAACCTACTTTCATATTCCCACTCCCTTGCAAAGCAACCACGCCGTCCAAGCTCAGCAAAGTCACTGTTCTTCATTGTGGAAGGTTTCAGGCTTGACACGCTGGGCTTCCCTATTATTGCGGTTTGTTCCACATGTCTGGTAGCGTTGTAGCTCCATCTGTATTCTCTTGTTGAAACTGTTTAGAGATTATCACGTATCAGAGTGAACCATTCTTAATGGTAAAAAAAAAAACCGTTGGAAAGGTTTTCGAAATGACGCAAGTGCAGCTGAACTTAATTGTAAAAATCCCGTTGGAAAGGTTTTGAAGTGAGGCAAGCACAGCTGAACTTGATGGTAAAAAAAAACAAACAAAAAAAAACAGTTGGAAAGGTTTTTGACTTGAGACAAAAAACAGCTGAACTTGATGGTAAAAAACCCGTTGGAAAGGTTTTGGAAGTGAGGCAATACAGCTGAGGTTAATGGTAAAACATCCGTTGGAAAGGTTTTGGAAGTAAGGCAATACAGCTGAGGTTAATGGTAAAAACCCCGTTGGAATGGTCTGGAAGTGAGGCAATATAGCCGAACTTAAATGTAAAACCCTGTTGGAAAGGTCTGGAAGTGAGGCAATACAGCTGAACTGAAATGTAAAACCCCGTTGGAAAGGTCTGGAAGTGAGGCAATACAGCTGAACTGAAATGTAAAACCCCGTTGGAAAGGTCTGGAAGTGAGGCAAGTGCAGCTTAAAACTGAAACACGAGCAAAAGCGGAATGACTTGGCCGCCAATCATGGGAACAAATTACCGGTGAATGTACACGTATCTTGTAACATTATGCACTTGAACAAATTACCGGTGAATGTACACGTATCTTGTAACATTATGCACTTGCAAAAGAATGATGTCCTCCTCAAAACAGTAAGAGAAGCGTTTTCGCAATACCTTACTCTTGGCTTTCGAGAGATTCTCAAATATGTTACAGTAGGATGATTGTAATAGTTTGACATTAAACATTAAAGACAGATAATCTTTCTAGATATCCGACATTCAAAATAAGATCTCCTCCCCTTTCCATCTAACCTCCAATGATATATTCACACACAAACACCCAGCCACACATGTCTGTGTGTCTGTGTGTACACAGTCTCTCTCTCTCTCTCTCTCTCTCTCTCTCTCTCTCTCTCTCTCTCTCTCTCTCTCTCTCTTGACACATACACGCACACATACGCCATGTATAACCACCTACTCGCACACCCACATCCACACACACACACACACACACACACACACACGCGCGCGCGCGCGCGCGCGCATGCACGCACGCACGCACGCACGCACACACACACACACACACACACACACACACACACATAAACGCGCGCGCTCGCGTGCGCGCGCGCGCGCGCTCTCATCCACCCACCGGTACAGTGGGATCCAGTAAAACCACCAGCGCACTGTCCCGAGCATTGACCCGTGCGATGATGACACTCACTCAGCTGAGCACAGCTACACACTTCTGGCTACACCCATCACCGTACGTTCCATCAGGACATTCTGCGATAGTAAAACCAGAATGACAAAGTTGTGCATCAACCGATTTAAAGAGGCGTTGCCGTTGTCGCTGTCGTCACAACGGTAATATTAGTAGCAGTAACAGGAAGAGGAACGGCCCAGGGGAAGAACAGAAGAGGCAACAGTAGCAGCAGTAGCAATAGTGGATGTATAGCAGCAGCAGCAGTACTAGTAAATATCATGTGTGGACAAACGCCAAAAAAGGGCGAATGAATAATGAATGCATGCAACAGCAAGATGAAAGCGTCAGGGTGGGTGAGGAAGGAGGGAAATATATAGATGAAATGTCAACACCACCGCTTGACGGCAAGCACTTCAACACCACCGCTTGACGGCAAGCACTTCAACACCACCGCTTGACAAGCACTTCAACACCACCGCTTGACGACAAGCACTTCAACACCACCGCTTGACAAGCACTTCAACACCACCGCTTGACGGCAAGAACTTCAACACCACCGCTTGACAGCAAGCACTTCAACACCACCGCTTGACGACAAGCACTTCAACTCTACCGCTTGACGACAAGCACTTCAACACCACCACTTGACGGCAAGCACTTCAACACCACCACCGCTTGACGACAAGCACTTCAACTCCACCACTTGACGACAAACACTTCAACACCACCGCTTGACGGCAAGCACTTCAACACCACCGCTTGACGGCAAACACTTCAACCACCCGCTTGACGGCAAGCACTTCAACACCACCACTTGATGGCAAGCACTTCAACACCACCGCTTGACGGCAAGCACTTCAACACCACCGCTTGACGGCAAGCACTTCAACACCACCGCTTGACGGCAAGCACTTCAACACCACCACTTGACAGAAAGCAGTTCAACACCACCGCTTGACAGCAAGCACTTCAACACCACCGCTTGACGACAAGCACTTCAACACCACCACTTGACGGAAAGCAGTTCAACACCACCGCTTGACAGCAAGCACTTCAACACCACGCTTGACAGCAAGCACTTCAACACCACCGCATGATGGCAAGCACTTCAACACCACCGCTTGACGACAAGCACTTCAACACCACCGCTTGACGGCAAGCACTTCAACACCACCGCTTGACGACAAGCACTTCAACACCACTGCTTGACGGCAAGCACAGAAAGCAAAGTGGCAGTAAGATCTAGCGATAGGAGACGTCTCTGAACAAACGTTGACCGTACAATTTTGACGAACAGGATGGTTATGTATTCAAAACTTGCATCATAAATGTGACATAGTTTGCTGTAAAGCGTGAATCCGTTTCTCCATTAAAGGCTGTGTTTGTGTGGATATGAGTATGCAATTCGTACAATTTTTGGCTCGCCAATCATACAAAATTGTAGAAATTACAACTTCTGCGTATCTGCGTATCTGCCCAAAGCAAACCGTGTATCTAACCTGACAATAGTTTTACGCTAATGGAGTCTAGCCCTCACCATAAACCACACAGAGGACGTTTATCAACCTTCCTGCTGTTTCTGAACTGTACCAGCAGCCTTCCATGATCATGACAATTACCCAAACCGATCCTGTCCATTCTTCCTGCTGTCTGGCATCTGCTAATCTGTCCAGTTCTACATCGATTGCTATACCCCAGCCGACAATAAACGTTTCTGTATTGTAACTGATGTTGTGTCTGTTGTTGGACGCATGGGAAAAAAGTCATTGTTATTTGTACTTTCTCAATGTTCCTCTATCAGTCGCTAACTGTAGGCCTAAATGGGATCTTACCAGTACTATGTGTGTGTGATCTAACTGAACTCTGTATACATCTTGACAAAAAATAACTTGACATTTGTTACAATTTAAACATGCAGTGTAACTTAAAAGCTCTGTTATCAGTGTATCTTAGTCATAATTTCTGGGAAAAAAAATTGTGATAAGAACTAATGAAAATGTTAACGGCAGATTTATAATCGTTAAAGGGACACATATACACGCACATGCACACACACAAAGATTCAAAGATTCAAAGATTTAATCTTGTGACCCCTTTTGGGGCATGGAGGACTTGAACAAAATAAACAAATGTAAATGAAACACATCAAACATCCAAAAAATTTCCCGATAATTAACACACTGGACATAATGTTACACAACTTTACTAAGTTTTAAAATCTTTGCTAAGTTTAGCAACACTTTTTTTATTGCCGCAGAGCAAACGACAATAGTTAAATACGGACTTTATACATGTAAATTGTTTTGGTGTAAACTTATTTCTAATATCATCATATTTTTGGTGCATTTCATCACAAAATGAAATTCGTCGCCAAGGTCATTCTGGTCACAGTCCCGACAAAATCGTTCATAATAATAATAATAATAATGAATACTTATATAACGCCTATTCTCGGCTAGAGACCAAGCTCTAAGCGCTTTACAATCAATACTCGTTTACACAAAAAATCGTTCATTATGAGGTATTCCAAATCGTCTGCCAGTTTCAATCATGAGTTTATGATTACCACAGCGGAACCGAATTAGTGGTATATATAAACATCAGGCAACATTTCAATATATTTTTCACGGCAAAACTCTGTTTTAAAATTCCTATAAAATAAACACTTATTACTAGATTCTAAAGCATCGTTCCATGCACGTATGTAAACATCTTCTAATGAATTACGAACATTTCTACAGATACTGTGGACAGACGAAAAAACTTTTGTGTCCCACACAAAGTCGAATCCTGTTTCGATAAGGATGTTCCGTATACACATCAACCACCTAGATGTAAAACCCTGATTTCTGTATAAATCATATAATACTTGATACAATCTAGATGAATATTGTTCGTTTGTGGTGAAAGTAAGGATGACCAGAATTTTATCATTCGTGCATATACTTGAACTGAAACAGTGTTTACATGCAAATTTTGAGATCTTGCCATCTTTAGCGAAGAAAAAACATTGCACATTGCGCTTGGTCATACAAATACTTCTTACATTTATAAAAAAAATTCCTGTTCTGCTAAAGATTATACCTAAATATTTTAAAGTGTGTACTATATTTCTATGGACTGTTTTTTGAACTTTAGTTTTTTTTTTTTTTTTTGTTTGTTTGTTTGTTTTTTTTGTTTTTTTTTTTTTCCTAGGATTATTGCGTCCATTAAAGACTACACCCCCTTTGTTTTTGCTACATTAACATTAAGCTTCCATGTGCTACAATACTTGCTTATTACATCAAGAGCATTCTGTAAACCACAAAAAGAATCTGGAATACCAACAATATCATCAGCGTATAAAAGTAAAAGTAAACTAATGTAACTTAATAAATCTGAGTCGGGGAGATTTAAATCAATATTCAAGAAAGCACAGTTACGATCTATGAGATAAAGTTCAAGATCATTCAAATACAAAGAAAATAGCAAAGGTGAAAGATTTTCACCTTGACGAACACACCTCTAAAACTGCCAAAATATTCAGATTGACTCCCATTTATAAATATACAAGATTTTATTTGCTGATACATATTCGTGATTACTTGCAAAATCTTTCTATTTACGCCTTCTTTGATAAGCTTTTGCCATTATCCCTGCCTCCAAACTGAATCGAACGCTTTTGTGAAATCAACAAAAACACAAAACAATTGCGTCTTACGACTATTGAAAATATCAATTAAACTTTCTTAAAACAAATATATGATCTATTGTAGAATAATTTCGTCTAAAACCAGCTTGATTTTCCGAAAGTGTGTTGCTATTCTCAACAAAATCTGTCAAACGGTTATTCAAAATTGTTGTGAACAGTTTTTCCAACACAACTCAGAAGTGTTATACCCGTATAATTGTTACAGTCCAATTTACTACCTTTTCTTTTGTATATTGGCAGAGTAAGTCCAGTTAACCATTCTTCTGGTATGGTCCCTGTATCAAGAACTTTACTGAAAGTTTACGATAACTTGTTTTGAGAACTGGAATGCTTTGTTTTATATATATTCATGTCGTATTTTATCTATCTCTCACAAGCCTTTCCATTCTTAAGTTGCTGCACAGCTTTTTCAACGTCTTCGTCATTTATTGGTGCATTTAAAAAATTCAAGATCATGTTGCAAGTCACAGTCAACATCCCTTTCTTTCTCAACACTATCTGGTTGAACATTCAATGATTTAAATGTAAGAAAAGATTATCCATACTAACATGGCGTTCATTTCTATTTCTGACTTTAATTAATATATTCCCCATATTCTCTTGGTCTATCAGCTTTTAGTCTACAGATCTTCTTATGCCAATTCTTTGTGTAAATTCTATACGATTTTCTGAGAACTTTTTTGTATTCCTCACTGCTAATTTCAACCTCTCTACGGTTGGGACTAGTATCATCTAATTTAGTTCTATGTTTGGCTGTAAAATACTTTTTTCTATGTTCGCTGCATGTGGCATCAAACCATGGCTTATTTTCGTTACTTTTGTTTGGCTTTTGCTTTGTACCTTTTGGTACATGTTTTGACTTCTCCCAGTCTGTCCTTAGCTGTTTCTAACAGAATTTGCGATAACAATGTATAGGCATCGGCAACAGAAGCGTTTTCATTATCAAGTATATTGTTTAATTCATCTATGCTTTTAGTAAGTAAGTTTTCTTTAAACATCTCACCTTTAGATTGATCCCACTTCTTAATATTTGCATAGAACAAAGGTCTTCCTGTTTCAGGACATCCAACACTTCTATTATTTTCACTGAAAATTGAACTTTGAGTGAAGCATTATTTGAAGTTCTCCGCAAAATGCTGAGAGATAAAAGAATTGGACTGTGAACATCTGAAAGCATGGCGTCAAAGGGATCATCACTAAAGTCAGC
>JADBJO010030552.1:10000-17764 GCA_016801955.1 Conus betulinus | reverse complement strand
TCATCAATCATCGTCGTCGTGTCGTCGGTCGTCGTCGTCGTCAACATCATTATCACATGTTCTTTCAAATCAAAACAGGAAAATATATCCAGACACATGCTTGTTTGTCCTAGAATAAAATGTTCTGCAGCGATGATCTACAAATAATTCTCACCTGCTATACTATCTCACGAGAGAGCAGAGTAGAGGAGAGAGAGCTGATGAATAGCATGAAGCTGCCTAAGTCGAGGAACCGTCCGACGAGAGAACCTTGTGGAGAGAAGCAAACTCACGGTACGTCTTGACAGTGTGCGTCGCGCTGATTCAACCTATTTCCCAGTACCATCATTCATCGCCTCCGCTCTCCCTCCCGCCTCCTTCCCCCCTTATATCACACAGTTCCAAAATCAGCTTAGCCCTTTTTCAACCCCCTTTTCTTCTGCAATTTGAGTTGGCCGACAAAAATCGCACCAGCATCCTTTTTCTCATCCGACAGAGCCAATAGTAGTCTACCGTGGATGCTTCCGGTGAGTGCTTCAAACCAATAAAGAAAAAATATTAAGGGAACCCCAGCTCTGACTCCTTTCTCCGATACGAACTGATCCGCCCCTGCATTGTTAAAGAGGGGACATGGCACACTCACCTGTCCTTTGTGCTTGTCTCTGAGGACTTGTCATCCGTCTGTCTGTGTTCGAGTGCCCTCGTCACGCCGATCCTGCCTCCTCTTGGACACACTGCAACAGCACAGAGGACAGAGCGATAGCATGGTACAATGCCCCGCTCCGATTTTTCGTTTGCACTGCGTTTAACTACGCATTCAAGGAACGTTTGACTTGAATTAAAACGACGGTGTTTCAGTTAGAGCCTTGTTTCTGGACTACAGCACCACACACACACACACACACACCACACAAACACACAAACACACATACACGCAACACACACATGCGCGCTTGCGCGCGCTACACCACGCACGCCCGAAACACCTCATGACACATACACATATACATGCAAACATAACAAAGGACATAATAAACACACATACGTTAGCACACGACGCGCGCACACGCAGAGACCGACAAGGCACGCGCCGCGCGGACGACCTGCTCAAACCACCACACACAACCACACACACACCACACACACCCACACAGGCACACACAACACACCCAATCAACACTCACACACACACATCAAGGGGCAAGGCAGGACATACCGAACAGACGCGGCTATCTAAAAGAAACACACCACTTAAACACATTACTGTCTGGCTGTCCCCACAACCGTAAAAATATCCACATGTAAGTGTAGTAGCACACGTGTATGTGTGGTTGTGAGTGTAGGTGTTTGCCTACGTTGCGTACACTGTGGAGTGTGTGTGTGTCTGAGTGATATGTTTGATAGCGTGCGCCTACACAGTTGAGCATATGCACGCAGCCCACCGAGGTGACGCGACGACATTACACACACATTTAACACACAACAGACACACAAGCACGCACGCACGCATGTCACGCACAAAACAAACACATCATACCAGCACGCGAAGCACCGCCAACACACACACACACACACACACCATCCACAGCACACACACACACCCACAGGTTTGTTGTGATGTGTGATGCGAAGATGTGATAGAAGAACTTATGCCACCTTTTTGATAGTTTTAGTCCAAAGGAAATCGTCTTTGCTGTTAAGAAAGTCTATTCCCACCTATTGTTACAGATTCCTTCAAGTTATAAAACTGCTAAAGTTGCTGCTGTCTCCAATCCCTCTGAAAAATTTGTGATTAAGTTTTAGCAATTTGTGTGGTTAGAAAATTCGAAGGTAAGATGCACTACTAAACAACTAACACATATATGTATGAACTAATTTCTGTGCTCCATTCGATCAAAATGTATTACAATGGTGAGCCCGCTAACACCCCCAGGTCAATACGACATGACTGTTTATGCCCCGTTGCTTCATTTTTGCCTTACTTTTCGTTCATTATGGGGTAAGTATGAGCTGTAAAAAAATGAATTTAATCTTTGTATTTGTACACACACAACAGACACACACTACCACATACACCCACCTACAAACACACATACTAGAATTTGTACATTCATAAGGAATCGACCTGCATATACTACTCCTCATTGTTCAGTACTGCGTTCGTCCTCTTGTTAGAAGATGAAGGCGACAACAGCGATTGACGGCGATGACGACGACAACAGCAATGGGCTATGCCGACGATCATTCCTATGCTGGCCGACTCTGACCTCGTCTGTGGCAAAACATGAGGTCAGTCGTGTCAGGATTGGCGATGGACCACCATTAGATGTGGATATTGGTATGAGTTCGCCAGCTTCATCTTTATTCATTTATTCTCAATTTTCCCTCTGCCCTCTTTCTGCCAAGTTTCTCTCTTTTTGTTGATCTCTTATATCTCTTCTTTTCTTTTTCACGCTCTCTCTTCTCATCTCTTGTTCACTCCCTTCTCTTTCCTTCTCTCCCCCTCTTCTCTCTTATATGTCCTCAGCGCTTTCCTTTTCTCCTCTCGCTGACTCCCCGATTTCTACTCTGTCTCTGTATCTCCCTCCTTTCATCACTTTGGTATGTGGCTTTCACATGCCTTTTTTCTCTGCCATCTACGCCCCCCCCCCCCCTCTCCCATGCTCTCTATATCCCCCTCCTCGCCCTATGCTCTGACTGCCTCCTTCGTCCCTTCTCCTGTCCTCCCCTGTTGAATTTTAAGAATGTGCCTGTGCGTGACTGGTAAATATGTGTTCCTTATACGAGAAATGAACCGATTCAGAGAAACGTACTGCTCATGTAGCGATAACTGTGACAGAAGAGATGGACAAGTTAAATGCATGTCCATTGCTTTCATTGTCCATTGGCAGTTCTGGCCCTTATTCCAATTCTCTTAACATATCAATGTTTTACCAACACACAGCATCGCAATCACTCACGTTCAATTAAACAAGATACAAAATTATACCATGATATTCAGGCTTAGCTTATTGGACTACACGAAAAGTACAAATTCGTATCAAGATACTCTGGTATTGCAGGATTGCACGAAAGGTTTTACAACAGTTTTATTGTTATACTCTGGAAGAGATTTGCGCAAAGGCAAAATGCTGGCAAATATGAAACAGCAAGTGAAACACAGAAATCACCTGCAGAAAAATCTCTTCAGATTCAAGAAATTAAACTGAAACGGTTTTCCAACCAAATCAGTGAGCAGGATCGTCCTTAAAAATGTAGTGCTAACATATATAGACATCAGAATTGTTAACACATGTAAACTTTGTCAACGCGGAAAAGCATAGGTCATACGTATTTGGAAACGTGTATGTGTAAAAATCTGTCTGAAAACAACTCGAGCAGATTAACGTCAAAATAAAAGTAGTAGGGGAGGAGAGGCGGGGAACGGTGGAGAGAATAATCTCTTCATACACAGATTGCAAATTTGTGTACATGATTATGGCGCATGCATAAACTGAAACTGAGTATAATGAAAATTTCATTCTCGAGTTTGAACTGGCTCACAGCTGTGCTTGCACACGTAATGACTGGTTATCGATTTTTTTTTAGTGTGCATGGTGTTCAGTTTGTTTTAAATGATCTTTTCTTTGATCATCTACGACTTAATTGCTTGAGTTTAAAGCTGGTTTGAAAAACCAATCTGTATAAAAGCCATGATCATGTCTAGTCGTGTATTGCATAGCGTATGAAAAAAATTAATGAAACGAAGTTTCGCTTAAAAAATACATATGCCCGGAAGGAAAGGAATACACACATCCACCTTTTTTTTCATGTTACCGATAAAATACATACTTTTCAAACAGACTGATTGATAGATGTAACATGTATGAAGCACATTTGCATACACAGAGTTACTCAGTAGGCTTTACTGAAATGAATTATCTATGTCCAATTAGGACTGGTTGACGGGTGCAATACATTTTGTGTGTGGCTATCACACACAGGCCACACCCATTTACACTCACCCGTTCTTTTATTATGTGAGAAAAACTCCGTGGGTGCATTTCATATGATGGATCACTCACTATAAAACATGTTCCTACACACTCTTAGGAGTTACATGACGTCAGATACAAACACTTTACAGCGGGGGCTCCACGAAAACCTAGTTCAGAGATGTCCCACCTGACGCGAATTTTGGTTCCTGAAAGAAGTCAACAGTTTTTAATAATCTAATCTAAGATTATACGGAGGAGAGATGTTCAAGCATTTTAACGTGTATTAGAAAATCTGTTTTCATAAAAAGTTTTGTATACATTCTCTTGTTTTGAACAATGTAGATGACAACCTGATATGGTCCCTCGCGGTCACCCGGGCGACACGCAACACGGTTCGATCTGACAGTGTAAACCTCCCGATCCTGGCCGTCTCATTCACACCACACTCGGCGGCACCAAGCTTGTCTCATCAGGATGTATCCTGCCTATGCGTGTCTCCCTCCCATTGACGACTATATAAGCTGCTTAACAGCTTGAAAAAAAGAGGAGAGGAGAAGAGAAGAAATGACATACAAAACAAAACAAAACAAAAAACAAACGATTAAGCGACAGATAAGGGGATTTAAAACTTAACGAAGAAGAACAGAGACAATACAGAAATGACATACAAAAACAAACAAAAACAAACAAACCATATAAGCGACAGATAATGGGATTTAAAAATTGACAAAGAAGAGAGACAATAAAGAAATGGCATAACGAAACAGAAGCGAAAAAAAAAAACAGACAAGTGGATTTAAAAATAATAAAAAAAGAAAAAGGACAACAACAAAGAAAGGGCATACAGAAACGAAAAACAAATGAACAGATAAGGTGGTTGAAGATTAACAAACAAGCAAAAAAAAAAAAAAAAAGAAAAAAAGAAAAAAGAGAAAAAAGACAAGAAGGTAAAGTACTATTGCTTATAGCCCAGCCGACCGCAAAGGGCCATATCAGGGCTGTCACCGCAAAAAAGACGCAAAAGCAATGACATTCAAAACAGAAACGAATGAATAACAGAGGAGAAAGAGACAGAGAGAGAGGGAGGGAGAAGAGAGTGAGAGACAGACAGAACGACAGACAGAAAGACAGACAGGACAGACAGAGGGATAAAAAAGATAAACAGGAAGAAAAGAGGCAAGAAAGAAATGACATGCAAAACAGAAACGAACGAACAATAGAGCGGTGGGGTGGATGGGTTTAAAAAACAACAAAGAAAAAAAGAGTTAAGAAAGAAATGACATTAAAAAACACGATAAACAACAGATAAGGGGATTTTAAAACTTAACAAAGAAGAAAAGAGGGGACAATGCAGAAATGACATAGAGAACAAAAAACAAACCAAACAAAAAAACCAAAACAAAACAAAACAATAAAAAAAAACCTTAATCGGCCTAAGCAATAAATAAGGAAATTTAAAACTATCTACGAAGAAAAAAAGACAAGGAAACGACACACAGAACAGAAAAAAAAACCGAATATAAACAAACAGATACGAGGAGGATTTGAAAATGAACAAGGAATGTTTCCATATAACTCAGGCGTGTGTGAACTTTCACTCGGAACATTCACCAGCAGCACGTCACGGGAAGTCAGGGAACGGTCAAAAAACAACGGAATGGAACCCCCCCCCCCCCCCCCCCCTCTCCTCACCGGTGCAGAGGTAACGGTTGATGATGTCGTCATAGGGGTCCCAGAAGGGCTGGTGGTCAGTTTCGTTCTGCACGCAGGTTGTAGTCCGTGGGGCCCCCCGTGCACGCTGCTCAGACTGTCCCTACCCGGTCGACAGCCAGTCACCCGCACCGTGCTGCCCGCGCTGTAGTTGGTGTGGTCCTTGATGCGTAGGGGAGGATGGGCAACCAGCCGCACGACCAGACTGTAAAAACGTTCAAGAGGCTCAGCGCGGCTCTTCACAAAGATGTGACGTCAGAAAGAATAAAATTGCCAGGGAAGTGAGGGGCGTGAGTGGTGTGAGATGCAACTGGAACTGACAAGTATTTTGACGAAATCACCGCTCTTAATTCACTTTCTGAATTTTATCAAAATCAAGGGCGGGGGAGATGAGGGGGATGGGTGTGAAAATGTTGCGTACATACTGCATCTGTCTGGTTTTCCAGTTTCTTGTAAAACAAAATTTTTAGACAAGGGCTGTGTGTGTGTGTGTGTGTGTGTGTCCCCACTTCGTATATAAGCTAAGGAAGGGGGGGGGGGGGGGGGGGGGGGGGGGTGGGGGGGGGGGGGGGGGGGAACATACTGCACATGCAGCCCACAATTTTCCCGTGGAGCAAAATGACTCCATCTGGTACAACCAGAGCCGGGATATTACCGCTTGTAAATCTCACCCGAGTGCCATTTTGGAACACGCACACAACGTCATGACTTCAAAGCCTCCCCCCACCCCCACCCCATCACACACACACACACCTTTTTCTTTTTTTGTCTCCTTTTGTGATTTTTCGACGTCTCACTGGCTTAAAATATGAGGTGGGAATGGACTGAAGGAGGGGGGGGGGGCGGGGGGGGGGGGGGGCGAAAGTACTACGACCACCTAATATTTTCATTGGGTGGGTGGTTCTGACGCAGCGATGGTGTAGTATTGTTCACAAATATACGAACACTTTTCTCTCCGAATCTCTTTCCTCGCAGTATATCTTGGTCTCTTAACACACGCACACATATGCATGGAAGAAATGCACGCGCCGTAAAGACTTTCTCTCAGTTTGTCTGTCTCTCCAATACACGTACGTGCTTGCGTTTCAGCACCAAAATTACACCACACACCACACACACACACAAACGCACACACACACAAACATATTCTCTCCCTCTCTCTGTCTCTCTCTCGTCGACCTACATGTGCGATTACAAAGACATATACTGAGCTCAGAGTACGGCATTTCCGCAATAATATACACATATGGGGTATGTAAGCATGTACACAACAAAAACACACACACGCGACACACAATACACTCCCACTGTACGTCTGGTGAAAAGATATATGTCAACGGACCAAAACAGAGAAAAATAGAAAAAAAACAAAAGAATACAAAAGAGAAAAAAAATCCCAAAACGGCAGTATTGGTCGTCTGTATGTCAAAAGCAGGTATCAAACTATAAAGACATTGAAAAAGTTTGGACACAACTAAAAACAATGACAAATGGAGTTAGCCTTCCACATTGTCCGATTAAACTAAAACAATATCAATTTCCGTCAAGTTTCGATAAATTTGAAGGATTTGCTGACTTATTTGCATACAACAGAAGCATCAACAGCTCATCCTTGGACAAGAAAAAAAAACACCGCGAACGTAAAGAAAAGAAAAACATCTATGATAGCCCCAAACCAACAGAAAATCACTATCTAAATTCTGCTATAACATTGCAGGAAGTCAATGAGTGTATTATCAATCTAAATAAAAAGATACCAGTGGGATTAGATGGCATTTCAAATGAAATATTAAGTCATTTCCCGCAAAATGTCATACAATTTCTACAATTGCTTTTCCAAAAATGTTGGGACAGTGGCAAAATACCCCTAAATTGGAAACACTCAATTATAGTTCCTGTTCATAAAAAAGGAAAACCACTCAGTGATATAAACAACTATCGACCAATATCATTAACATCTAACACATGTAAATTGATGGAAAAGGTAGTGTTAAAAAGACTAATTCATCATTGCAATAAAAACTGCATCATTCCTATCAACCAAGCTGCATTCCAAGCAGGCAGACCTACAATTGAACACTTAGTAAAACTTACAATA
>JADBJO010030552.1:0-5000 GCA_016801955.1 Conus betulinus | reverse complement strand
GCATGTTTTCGGCACCGTCGTACGATCCCATGGTCACATCAAAATGTTGAGTTTTTATTCGTTTTCTTGATCCATGTTTCATTTCTGCTGTGAGTAAAGTTTTCTTGGTGTGAAGAATGATTTCCATTTCTGACCCTGTTATGTCTGTGTGTTTATTAGCAAATTTCAGAGCTTAGTGAGTAGCTCTTCATCTATGGATGGGTAGAAGTCTACTATGTCGAATGTGATGAATACTGCGTTCTTCTTTTGTTAAGTTTTTTGAACCATTGGATAACTTCATATGTGTTCTTCCAGAGGTTGTATTCAGTGTTTGATTTTATGTTTTTTATGGCTTTTTCTAAGATTTTCTTACTTATTTTGCCCAGTTCAGATTAAGATGGGTTTATTAGTCTACATGTTGGGTTGTTGTGGAAATTGGGTTTATGGGTTTATTAGTCTACATGTTGGGTTGTTGTGGAAATTGGGTTTATGATCTTTAAGGGTTATGAAGGTTTCTTTTATTGCTTTTGTTTCCATCCTGTCACCTAGATCCATGTGGTGTACGCGTTCTTTTTCTTTTTTTTTTTCGGATGTTGTTGTGTATGGTTTTATCAGCTTTTTTGTAGTTTTTCTGAATGTTTTTATCAAAGAAGTTGTGAGTACTCGTTTGGTTCCATTTTGTAGTAATTACTGGTTTCGTCAGCCTTCACGAATATTTTTTTGTCATTTTGTATTTGTTTTATTTCATTTTTTAATGATGTTTGGAAATCGTTGTTTGATTTTTTTTTGAATTCTATGTTGGCTATCATTCTTTTCATTTTATCCTCAAAAGATTTCATTTCATCTATGTCCGGTGGAGATCGCCATGATTTGAAACATATGTGTTTTTGTCCTCTTCTTTTGCATTCGGGTTCAGGAAGAAAAATGCTTTCCATCTCATGTTTCGTACGAATTTTTCAGTTTGCTCTATTAATCGTTTTAAGTAGAATTGCGGGTTGGAAAATGGTATTTTTTTTGTTGATTGTCTAAAATTGATTTCCTCCATTTTAAAATTCATCAGGCCACAGTGCTCAACGTGAGGAGCTATTATCTATATATATATATATATATATATATAGGATATATATATATATATATATATATATATATATATATATATATATATATATATATATATATATATATATATATGTGTGTGTGTGTGTGTGTGTGTGTGTGTGTATACACACACACACATATATCTTCTTTCTTTTGGATATATATATATATATATATATATATATATATATATAAAATATATATATATATATATATATATATATATATATATATATATATATATATATGAAGATAAAAACACACAATAAGCTGGGCACCACTCAGTGATGTGTGGGTCACTACTGATCCAGAAACAGAGTACAAAAATAAAAGCAGGCAGTTAACCATACACTATATATATATATATATATATATATATATATATATATAATATAGATATAGAGAGAGAGAGAGAGAGAGAGAGAGAGAGAGAGATACACACACACACTCTCACTCTCTCTCTCTCTCTCTCTCTCTCTCTCTCTAAAGCGTGCAGGCATGCATACATTCGGACACACGCACACACACGCATGTTTTATGACAGATTGGATCTCTCTCTCTCTCTCTCTCTCTCTCTCTCTCTCTCTCTCTCTCTCTCTCTCTCTCTCTCTCACACACACACACACACACACACACACACACACACACACACGCACACACACACACACACACACACACACACACACACACACACACACACACGCATACGCTCGGACGTGCATATATGTTTTGTCACAAATCGGGTTGGCTATTTCTCTTTACGCACATTTGCTTTTTCTTTTGGGTATGGCCGGGTACAAGTTATTGATACGAACTGAGCAGTGGAGTTGTTGGGTCCGCTCTTACGCCTTATTTGAAGAGTATTCGCCAGCGCACACCTGAATAGTAAGATGACGAACTCTTCGCGGCCATATCATAATCGCCTTTGTAGACGCTTGTTCCCGCCTCTCACAGACTGTCTAAAAACCTTTTGTCTACAGGATCAGGTGTGAAATTGGACTAGTTATAGGATGAGTAAAAGTCGAATTTAAAATTTGGCAGCATTTTGTTTCACCTATGTTTGGATTTCTTTTTTTTTTTTAATGAATCAAATTCTTCAAGAAAATAACAAAAGTTCACAAAAGGAAGATTCACAACACACTTTCTGTCTATTTATCCTGAATCTTCCTGCCAACTGCACTAATTTATTAAAAGCGAGCTGAAAGGAAAGCTAAGCAACATTTAATTCTTTGCGCTGAGTGTTTCAGCCACATTCTAATCTTCTGTCCATCCTCTTGCAGCACACTGTCCCTGCCAATGGAGGTCCAAGGCTGGAGGATCTGCATGGCAGTGTTGGCAGTGCTGCGTGACTGAGCACATGAGGATGTAACACTGGCTCTTTGCTATACGTTGTTTACCCACCTGATGACTAGGTAGTTTTATTTATTCCCATTCTGTTTTCTATGGTAAAATTATACTGTGTGGGTTGAAGGTGCAACAGATCGATCTCCCAAAGAGGGTGGGGAAGAGTTTTCTTCAGCTTTCATGCCCACAGAGCTTGTTTTTTTTTTCTTAAGTAAATGGTGATCGTAATGAGGTGATCTTCCTTTTCTGGATTGAATGTTAATCTTTACGTGTTCACTTCTTGTTTCATCTTTATATCAGAAAGGAGTCCGAACAGAAAGGTTGTTACATGGATGTGCCCACTGTCCCTACATTCGGTGGGGAAGTCGGGGCTCGGTAGACAGGCGTTTGTCAAGTCTACATTTCTTGCTGTTGTCGCCCTAGGGGACCGTCCTGTCCTTGGTAACTCTGGTGGTTAGTGGGCCGCTCGTTCGATCTACTGTATGACAGTTCTGTGGATGAACCTGTCTGTCGCCGCTGTTTGGGAACCGTCCTGTTCTTTGGACGGTTGACTCCTTTCTTCGATTCTGTCACTATTGAATGGTCAGTTCAGGCTACAGTAACTATTCACTATTCATCTCTGCCCTGGCTTCTCTTCTCCGTTTGTGAGTCTGTCCACTCGTTTGTCATTCTGTCCGAATGCTAGTTTTACCGTTTGTGTATCAGTCTCACACTGTTTTCTGTCCAAACTCGCTGTCGCGCGCGCAGTTACGATTGGCTGGGCGATACTTTCTGTGTGTGGGTAGTTGAGCGTCTGGACGTGTGTGTGTGTGTGTGTGTGTGTGTGTGTGTGTAGTGCAAGACTGAAATTTGCATGCACTCATTACTATGGTGAGAGTGCTCCTCCTGTTTGTTTAATTGCTAAAATATAGATGTTTATTTTGTACATTTCAGGTTTACCATATTCGAAATGTGTATAGAGAGAAGGGAAATAGATCTGCAATTAACGGGTTTTTTTTTTTTTTTTACGTGCGAGGCAGTTCCAAAATCTGGTCGCTCATCGGGATGTAATACTGAAGATGTTTAATCCAGCATTCCTTCATTGTCTGTCTGTCTGCCTGTCACTCTGCCTGCCTGTCTGTCTGTCTGTCTGTCTGTCTCTCTCTCTCTCTCTCTCTCTCTCTCTCTCTCTCTCTCTCTCTCTCTCTCTCTCTCTCTCTCTCTCTCTTGCGCTGTAATTGTTGTGTTTTTTCATACTTTTTACTTTCGATACATATATAAATATTGCCACACGACCGTAGTCATATGCATACACCATACATACACAGAGTCGTCGTGATCATCTGCACGCAGTGCAATGTGAGTCCATTCACTTAATATAAAGATATAACAATGATTTTCAAGTTCTCCCCTCTGGTATGTAAGATACATATAGAATAGGTATATTCACTCCGGGGTGCGGGGGGCATTTTTTTTTTAAAACATGATAATATGAAAACGGAAAAAAACTCTCTCTCTCTCTCTCTCTCTCTCTCTCTCTCTCTCTATATATATATATATGTATATTTATATATATAGTCCCTTGTGGATTCATTCCAAGAACTGGCCCTCAGCACTTGTGTCTTAAGAGGTTATCTTTTTATATTTTCTACTTTTCACAAGTAAATGTAGCTTGTTTTGCTCTTTCATCATTTTCTTTTGCTTCTTATGTGGTACCTTTGGTTGTTTTTTTTTTTTGAAAACTCAACAAACATACTATGGTATTGCACACCAGCCTTTTTCTGGGATAGCATTCTTCTTAAAACCGAAAAGGCAGAGAAGTCAAATTACCACTTTCCGCGGTCACTGAGGAGAAACAATTAGGTTTCGAAATACGGTATCTGACCACGAGTTATATGTTATTTAGTAAGATATCTCCCCCTTGGAGATTATAAGCTTGCTGAAGGCTCATTTTGAGAAGCATTTGTTATTATTCCCCATTCCCCCACTCAAGGACATACTGTTAGTTAAGCAGAGTTATCTACTATTGCAGACATGAATGCTTATCTCCCCCTATTTCTTCAATCTAAGATATAAGAGCAAGCTTTGTTTATAATTGTATATATTTGTATATATATATATATATATATATATATATATATATATATAATGCTGAAATATTAAGTAGTGGCAAAAAACAAGTGCAGGCTAAAAATTTCTTCAGTCATTATAGTGATGACTTGGCAAAGATTTGGATTTAAAAGAAAAAACGCTGAAGGAAATGGGGGGAATATATTATAAATATGAGAAACCCTTTACTAGCTGCCAGAGGGAACCATCGTACTCTTCTTCGAAAGGAGATCTATTTGTATTACCTGCTCCTAGGCCTTTCATCCACTGGATCGGACTCATCAGGGAGACACGGCTGATTGTCTGTGCTCTTGGTGTCAAATAGAGACACACGACAGTCCATAATTCTGTGGTGTTCTCACCACCAGGGGTTTAAAAAAAGAGTCGAACAGCACCCCCCAAAGCAACCAGCGAAGGGGTAGTAAATGGAACAAACGAAAGTGTGGAGAGGAAAAAAGTTGCTGAAAAACTAAAAGCATTATGGAAACAGT
>JADBJO010030551.1:15000-17765 GCA_016801955.1 Conus betulinus | reverse complement strand
GAATGCTATGATACTGAGAGTCTTCAAGGAAGAAAAAAAACACCTAACACAACCCACACTACATTAATCTTGACTAACCGTAAACACGCTCAAGCTGGAAAATGCGAAGTCAGTGACCCTGACCAGACATACTATGAATTTCAATAAAAACCAAATGATGAGCTGCCTGATTAAAAGCCATGGCCGGTTAATGGATCATTGGCACAGTGATCACAAGGGACGAATTCCATGCTGCCCCCTTGCAACATTTTTTTCCCTTTTTTTTTTTTTCAATGTGCTCTCTTATCCTCCATGCTTTCCCCCATGCTTTTTGAAACAGGCATGGAGTAAGGTGAACCAAACAGTTTCGTATGAAAACTCACTGTATCAAAAGTACACTATTGTTGAATATGTACATGCAACACCAGACAACGTTTTCTCTCCAACTTTAGCAAGAAGAACAAGAATCGTGAAATGTTGGGAGTTTTATGTCAATATTCCAAGCTTTTCTCTTCCTCTCACTTACTGACAAAACCATTCTGCCCCCCCCCCCCCCCCCATCACTCCGCCCCCCCCACCCCCCCCCCCCCCCCCCCCCCCCCCCCCCCCCCCCCCCCCCCACCCCCCCCCCCCCCCCCCCCCCCCCTATGACCTGCAAATAACATCTAGAGCAAATTATACAGTATAGGGCTTCGTCAGCCAAAAGTAACTATAACTTATTGTACTATAACTACCTTTCCTTTCAAGTAAAAGATGTTCTTCCGTTGATCAACCCTAAGTAGGCAACTATTTCCTGCCATCACAAGTTCTGTCCATTGCGTCTAGATTTTTCGGTTCGATGTTTAAATTCAAGTGCTTTCTAGATAATGAAAGAGCATTGTGCTTGACGTTACTATTTTACATCCGTTGAAATAAATGAATAAAAACATACAATTGCTGATAAAATCACAAGGTCATGATTTTCATCTGATTCTTTTTTGTTTTTTTTTTTTTTTAATCACAAAAATCAACTCAACATTAAAAGATCATCTTTCACTGCAGACTCCGCATTTTTCTATCAAACTTTTCTCTAATTCCGTCCACAAATCATGTAAGAAGCTATAAAAACCAGTGCTAGCACAGATAATACTGAACGGAGAGTTTTAATTGCTTCAAAAAGAACAGTGAAACATTTTTCGTTATCCCATTTCTAAAATTCTGCGACGTTAATTTGAACTGTTTTAATTTCATTTATATTCCATTTATTCATTTCGTAAAATGGCTGTCCAGTTTACAAAAGCATTAATCTTTCTTTAGCACTTAAGAAGCTGCTTTATTTTATGATTTACTGATTTTTCGAATATAAGAAAATCATTAGTATGAAATTGACCCTTTTATTAACTCTACACATTATTTTCAATCATTTTTTTTTTTTTTTTTTGCTGGTCCTCCAACTTTCATTTTCCCCATATTCTTTTTTCTGTATTTTGTTTACCCTCCTCCCCCCCCCCCCCCCCCCCCCCCCCCCCTTTTTTTTTTTTTTTTTTTTTTTTTCGGAGTAAGTGGGGCCTCCATCCTCCTATTTTTTCCCCAGTTTCTCTCTGCACTTCTCTACTCCAACACACTCCCACATACCATGCACAGTCTGTGTTCATTTACCGATGGACATTCTCTTACTGCTCTTGATGTTTTCGCGTTCGACACAAAGGCGTCTGGGTTTAATGGTGTTCTAATGTTTGGTGTGCTAACACTTTCATTCCGTTGCATTTAACTCTGATATTCAAAGGAAATGACAGACCAAAAGAATGTAAACCACTATGCGTGAGTGATGAGGTCGCTAAACATCTTTTCCCTAATAAAAGTTATCGCTAATAAAAAGTTCTCTTCCAATATTCTTTCATTGCTGCTTGAACATGAACAGCGCTAATGAGTAATCAATAAATTCAGCACGATATTCTATTTCAGGTAGAAATTTTCCTGGTTTGAAAAAAGAATCATTCTCGAGCGATAATCCATTTCAGGTGGAAATTTTCCTCGTTGAAAAAAAAAAAAAAAACGTTCTCATTAACATTTATCTTCATTAAGAATAGTCTTTGCACTCTAGTCCTTTCAACAAGAATCTGCACTATTTCCAAGTTCGTGGTCGAGGTATCAGAGACCTGACAGCGCACTGGCCTGAATTAAGGCTTAGGTCATGTGTCTGCTCAGTGTCTCAGTCTGTAAGAACCTTTTCCCATATCTTATTCTGGTTCTGTATCTTGACGGCGCTGAACCTCGATGACTGGTATTATTTGCGACATGGGGGGGGGGGGGGGGGGGGGGGGGAGGGTCTAGACCTGTGGTGGATGACCAGAGTACATAAGCGTAGTCACAAGCGAGTTCCACTCTACAGTGGCATGATTAACCAGAAAAGAAAAAAAAAAAAAAAAAAACGACTGTCTCAGCTGATCCGTTTTGCGGGCTTAGATGGTAAAGCGCCTGCTGTTGTTTCTTGAATAATTGACTACAATGTTATTTGACTCGAAATTCTAGTTCGTGTTCTGTTGGGTCAGTCTGGTTGTCTTCTGGGGTGTCAAAACTTTACCAGAAGGTGCGGTCAGCAGCAGCAGCAGCCCCTAAACCATCTTGTTCACTGGTTTGATTGATCAGCTGATCTACATGTAACCCCTCATGCACACGGTGGCCTCACGACTAGGCAAGTGTGGTGGGCATTTATGGATAAGTCCCGCACGCAGTGATGCTTGCTAAGTTGACAAAACTGATGAACTGATGATTGGCTCAGCTGACTGATGTTAACAGTTCTGCAC
>JADBJO010030551.1:0-5000 GCA_016801955.1 Conus betulinus | reverse complement strand
CGCCAGCGTCAGACACCCAAAAGGGCCCTACATCAACATACAATCGGTCAGCCACACAGACTCAAAAGATCAACCCAAGACCTTGAACACATCTCCCCTTTTTCCAATGTTGGTCCACCCTCACACCCCACTCAGCACCGCCCACAACTCCAGTTCCCCGAATCACAACCCCTCAAGTGCAACCCCTGCACACCCAGGCAACACTTCACCTGATGAGCTGCCCGCTATTCCCCCAAACCTGTAACCCATGAAGAACGCAGCCCTCACACAACTTGCTGCACGACTACAGACCACTCAGGGTCAGCCTGGAGCACCAGGACACTGATCCATGCGTGGAAGTGCCCTCGAAGAGTTGCGGCGAACAACGAAGTCAAAAACAGGAACAGACCTGCGAGATGAGGACCCCTCCAAACACAGGGAGAATTCCACAGGAACTTGAATCAAGACCGTTTACCCAGAGAGATGGGGATGAGTTGTAGTTTCCATTAACACCATCATCACCCGATCATATTATTATAATTCACCACGTAATCAATACACTTGGAGCTATAAGCGCCGCTCTCATAGCATTATCACATTAGACTCGTTATCACAGATCTCGCTGCCACCGTCATTAGTGTCTCACAGACACAGTCAACATACTGGACTGCACCAAGCCTAAGTTAACAGTCTATAGCACTAAAAGAAGACGATTAAGAAGAAGCGGGGTCTCCACACGGCCAGCATAGCCGCTCACAAACACAAACGACGTGAAGATCCAAAAGGTACAATATCCACAAGGCACAATATTCACAACGCACAATATCACAGGGCACAATATCCACAAGGCGCAATAAATTACATCTAAACTACCAGAAAGAAGAAGAAGAACCAAGGTCCCCACACAGCAATGAGAGCCGCTCACGAGTACTGACGACGTGAATATTAACGGGTACAGCTACAACGATCAACCACCGACGCAGAGAGCAGCAGCCACATTCACACAAGTCACAGTAAACTAAGTCGGCCACTGACAAACACAAGATCCAAAGAGCACAGCAAAACAAGTATAAATATGTAAGAGAGTTCGACGACCTCCTCTTCTAGCGGGAGCTTTAACAGTCGCTCTCAGCGACACAGCGTTCACAAAACTTCACAAATAATTTTCCCTGGCACAGATCTCGCTGTTACCGTCATTAGTAGTGTCCCACAGACACAGTATACTCCTGCGCCCTACTGACTTGAAAGTCAGCCTCCCACCTAACTTTACGGAGATAGCGACGAATAAAACAAATAAAATTCAAGGCTGGACACAAAGAAAGCCTTGACCATTTTCTTCTTGCTCGTCGTCTCGTCCTATGTTATCATTTTCGTCATGTGGTCACCTGATTTTACCTTGGCGTCATAATACGTATTTTTACGTGACGTCACAAAACTTCCCCTCCTCAATTTTTTTTTTAAAGTAAAGAAAAAAAAGAAAAAAAAACCGACCGAATTTTTTTTTAAAGAAGAAGTAAAGAAACAGCAGAATACACTCAGAAATCACACATCAAAACAGCATCAGAAAACTACAGTTCACACATGGAAACTCACTTCCTACCAATCCACCTCAGACAGCATCAAACACTGATGCCAGACGACATAGGAACGAACGCTGCTCCACATGTCAGAAACAATACAGCACAACCCACTAGGCCACCTCACCATCACTTCCAGATGGAGGCTGAAACAGCCTGGCCTAGACAAGGATACACGGACTCCTAACATCTAAGGGAATGAAACCCGAACATGATATCACTGCTTTCCAAAAGGCAACAAGTCAAACCCGAAGATACGTCTTATCTATAGAGGAGCTGACACACCCAACTGACCAATACAGCTGAAATATACACTGACTTGCACTCAGCACAGCTCACAATGCACAAGCAAAAAAACTAAGAAGCACTGCATGACAAGCTTGCAAACTTAACTCGGCAAACAAAACACTACAAACATAGAAACAACAACATGAGAAATCCCCATCTCCAAATCCTACTTTTGACAAGGTTTTGTTCACAGGCACGTGTATGCCAACTTACACACGCGCGCGCGCGCACGCGCGCACGCACGCACACACACACACACACACACACACACACACACACACACACAACATGTGCGCGCGCGCGCGCACGCGCGCACGCACACACACACAGAGCAATATCAAACATTAAAACTACACTAGAAAATTGCTGTCTGCTAAAACTACCCAACCTAAAATGTTTCTCAGTCAAGCCTCTCCTCACACCTTTACTTTTCTTCCTCCTCCTCCCTTTTCTCCATGCTACCGTTCTTCTTTTTCATTTGTTGGTCTTCCTTACTTCTTTTTCTTTTCCTCTTTCGTTCTCGTATCATGATCAATGTCACTGATGTGTGTGTGGTCCTTACTTGTGGTCAAGGCAAAGGGCGCGATTCAGTTTCCTGTTTACGGTACTGTTACGGGCATGGCGTAAATCGCGCAAGTTGCAATGAAGTAGACGTGAATCCGTATGTCAGGATGCAGATAAGGCAAAGGATAATGCTACAGATACGTTCATCAGAACAGTGAACGGATGGGTGTATTCACCGTTATTGTCATTTCTGGTGACTTCTTGTGGCCTTTTTTTTTCTTTTCTTTTTCTTTTTTTTGCTAGTTTGTCTTTAAATCACCGAAAAATCATGTTGGAACTAGGTGAATTTGTTCACAACAGGTGAGATAGAGCAGGTCACAGAAACTGGTTGGAGAAAACGTGGCATTGTCTGCTAAAACGGGTGAGGTGTGGGGGTGACGTGGTGCCATGTCTGAAAGGAAAAAGGAGGGAGGGAAATTAACAGTTTCTATGTTGAAGCGCTCACAGTTATGTACAGAGTCACCACTAATCTGACGTACATACAACATTTTGGCGGACACTGTAATGGGTGCCGTTACTATACACGGATAAATGAAACCGCACATTTAAGTGCCAGTACAGCAATCAGTACAGGTTGTCATCACATCAAAGTTATTGTTGTGCGTCCAGTGGAGAAGTCAGCAAGGGTTGTAGTTGCTGCTGCTGCTGCTGCTGCTAAGGTTGTTGTTGTTGCTGCTGCTGCTGTTGTTGTGGGTGGTCGTTGGTTTTGGTCAGACATAATGAAGGATGATGCAGACGAGGCAAAACCTGTAGCTGATGGATTGCCGATGAACCCTCAATGGAGTCATTGCCGTCCTGCTGTGGATGTCTGTGGTTCTGCCTCTGCATCTGATCCAGCTGGTGCTGTATTTGGATTATCCGGTCCTCCAGAGGAACTGCAGGCCCATGGACACGTTCTCTGTCCGTGGGTGAATGTCTCATTTCATTGTGAGCTTGTGTGCCCAGTATGGCCATCTGGTGAAGAAACACATGGACACGTTCTCTGTCCGTGGGTGAATATCTCATTTCAACATGAACTTGTGTGCCCAGTGTGGACAGATCGCGGAGCAACTGGAAAAGGTTGTAGATATAGCCATTATTATTGTTGTTGCCAATGGTAGCGTCGGGACAGGTGGTGCTGCTGGATTGTTTGTGATGAATGGTGGGTGACGCTGGTGCTCTTATGGTGTGGTGAAGCGGGCCAGGTCATCTGTGGTGTTTCTGCAGTGTGAGCTGACTGCTGCAGCGGCCCTTCACCATGACGGTGGCTCTGGTTCTGTGGACAGAATCGACGAGCAGTGCTTCCCTCAGCTGATGGTCCACCGTTGTGCCCATAGATCCCGGCATGCTGTCTGACACTTGATGCACTCCAGCTGAACCTGCATTTCTCTGACTGGGGTCCTCAGAGTGCCGCCACTCTTTGTGGTCGTTCAGCTCTCACATCAGCACGTGGTACGTGGACAGTGTTGCTCATGCCACTCTCTGTGCGACCCTCAAAGACATGTGGTGCTGGTGCTACTCTTGTGGGTGGTCCTCGGCAACTTCCAGGTTTGTTGAATGGCCGGATCATGGAAACGGTGACTTTACGAATCTTGGAGGGGGCACAATAGGGAAAGTCCATGTGCCTGACTGGGGTGTGATCTGTGCCATTGCTCCCATGTTCGTTCTTTTCTAACATGAGAGAGGAGGCGTTGAAGATCTCACACTATTCACAGAGGACCAGCAGTCTGAAAGAGTTGCAGAATCAAACGCGTTCTTTGTGATAGGCCTAGGGGGGACTGAATACCCTGGCGGTCAGGTCTGTAACTGCACGGTTTGTGTTGGATATGTTCTCTTGGTGATGTGTTGAATTTCCTTGAGGTACTTAGGCTCATCACTGGAGAGTGAATCACTGCGCTTCGTGACGCAGTGTATCCATGACTGGCCTCAAAAGTGGTTGCGAGCTGGCGTCTATAAGTGGTCTTGTATTTCTGTCCACAGATATGGCGTCATAAGTGGTTGTCTTGTATTTCTGTCCACAGATTATCAGTGTGGAAACAGTGGGTAATGAAATCAGTAACTGTATGCACTGTCAGTGTGAACACTGCACTTATAATGTCGATGATGATACAGACTGTCTCTGTGAAAAGAATGGGTTGTCTTGTAAGTAATAGCACGACTGTCAGTGCGAAAAAAGAATTTGTCATCTGTGCCAGATAGTACAGACTGTCGGTGTGGGAACGCACTGTCATCATGTAAGTGACAATACAGACTGTCAGTGTGAACCACACGTGTGTCATCATGTAAGTGACAATACAGACTGTCAGTGTGAACACAGTGTGTCATCATGTAACTGACAATACAGGACTGTCCCGTGGGAACACTGTGCAATCATCATATAAAACTAATATTACAATCTGTCTGTATGAAACACAGTAAATGATAGATTGTACAGAATGTAAATGTGAACACATTGTCTCATTAACAAACAACGAACAAATATCACGGCGATTGCAGAATGTCAATAACAACACCAGAAACAACAGCATGTAAACAACAATGACAGCAACAAGAACATGCAAAACAACCACGACAGCAATAAACAGGACAAACAATGAACGCAGAAGAAGGAAG
>JADBJO010030550.1:0-12500 GCA_016801955.1 Conus betulinus | reverse complement strand
TAATCAAAATTTCCACACAGATGCTCCCAAGGGGGAATCTTAGGCGTGATGGATTCCTCAGACATTGTTGATAAATCAATGTTACAATCAGACATAAGCTTATACGTGTAATTTCTAATTGGTTGTAAATATGTAATATTTCTAGCTAGTTTGGGATAATCTTTGTTTGAGTCCATCTATAGTTCTGTTGTAACTGAGTTCTTAACTGACAGGCTTCTAATCACATATTTTGATACGTCTAAGAGCCGTTGTGCACGAAAAGGTAACACCTCTGCAGCAGCTGGATAACTTTTGATAGTATTTGCATGAATTGTACCCCCAAGGCCAGTTTCACTGCTTTGCGATCCAAAATTTTGTAGCTTTTTAAAGATATTTTGGAGCAGAAAAAATAAACTTCTTGGCCATACTTTAATTTGGATCGAACGAAAGAGGTAGATAAATGAAATATTTTTTTAATGTCTTGCTCCCAAGGCTGGTGGTTGATTAGTTTTTAAAAAGTTTATTCTTTTTCTTGTGGCTAATAAATATTCTATATGTCAGTCGTCAAAGCTCATAAATGTCCAGGCATATTATTCTCAACACACTTGAGTTTTGTTGGTGCATGCAAACACCTTTCAAGTAAGGCAAAGAATGTTTTTAAATTGCATTATGAAAAAAAAAGAATGTTATGTACTCTTAATAATTCTTCATTTGCGCTATTTGTAAAACTGTTTGATATTCAGGTTCAGCCAATTATACAGTATGGCGCTGAGCTATGGGGACTAGGAAAAAGCGGCTGTCTATTGTGAATCAGCTCATATCTTTGCTCTGAAGAGATTTCTAGGTGTAGCTAGACGGACTCCAAATGATATGATTTACGGTGAAACTGGTCGATTTCCCATTTATATTGTTTCTGCTGTCAGGTGCATCCCCTACTGGCTCAAATTGATACAGACAGATGACTTCAGAATTCCTCGTAAGGCGTAGAACATGCTGTATGACTTAGATACTAAAGGTAAAGGTGTGACTATATCAAAGCAAGTGGCAATAATATGAACTGGTCAGGCCTGCTGAACGACTGATTAAAACATCAACAAGATACAGCATGAAATTTGGTGCCGAAAAAAAAAAAAAAAGATGGTGACAAGCCACAACTACTACATTTAATACTTATATTACTGTCCATTGGCTGTACATGACTTCCATCATTATCACTCAACAATGAAGACCAGAAACCCGTGGAATGTAAGAAAATTTAACACCAGCAGTGTTTGGATCAAACACATGCATGGAACGATAAGAAAATGTGATCTGTTCTGTTGAGCCGTTTGTTAACTCCCACCCCCCTTCCCCTTTCTCCCATGTGCACTGTGGTCTCTTCTGTTTTGTCATTCATTTCTCCCTCCCCCCCCCACCCCCCCCCCCAACCCCCCCGTAATTTCTGTGCACTATATATTTGTCAGTTTTGTTTAGTCATGTTATTGGCTGTAATTGGGTGCACATCTGCAATTGGGTGCATGATGCTCTGTTCTGTTTAGTCACGTATTTGTTAATTCACCCATCTGAGAACCTGTCTACTGCGGGCCGTTCTGTTTAGTTGTCATTTATATATTAACCCCACCCGTCTGTGAGCTGTGTGTATTGTGGTCTGGTATGTTCAGTCATTCATTTATGTACCACACCCATTTGGAGTTTTGAAGTACAGAAATCTGTTCTGTTTAGCCATTCGTTCGTTCATTCACCGAGCTGCCTCCCTCCCCTTGCACTATGGTCTGTTCTGTTTCGTCATGTATTAATTCACTCACCCATCTCTAAGCTGTGTGCTCTGTGACTTGTTCTCTTTGGTCATTTATTCATTTATCGGTATGTAACCATTTGCGTTATGGTCTGTTCTGCTCTGTTTGCTCATCACTATGTTAACTTTTGCACTGTGGTCTGTTGTCTTTAGTCATGCATTCATTCACGCACCCATCCGTACCCCTGTGCTCTGTGGTCTGTATCGTTTCGCCATTTATTTCTGTGCTCGCCCATCTGTAAATCCTGTGTATTGTGGTCTGTTGTCTTCTGTCATTTGCTAATCCCCTCACACATCTGTATTCCCTGTGCATTGTGGACTCAGGTAGAGGATAATAAGCTGCAGGGTACACAGAGTTGTCCGTGCACAATGCCTCATTGGTGAAGGTGAACACAGAAATAGGCATGATGCAAAAAAAAAACGAAAATGCAGGCAGTGAGATGTCACTGACGATCAAAAAATACGCATATATATATATATATATATATATATATATATATATATATATATATATATATATATATATATATGATCGTGAATTGTATTAGTCCATCACCTGATTGAAAGCTAAAAGATGCATTTGAAAATGATGGCAGAGGGAAGGGAGATCATTGAGTATCTTTAGTCGCACCATTGTGAGCTTGAGCTCATTTTCGGCTGACTGTAAGGTCTTGACCGACTACCCTACCCATCATTTCATATGATGCTCATTGCTACCATTTCTTCCTTCAACTCTGGTAAGCGTATGTGTAGGGATGAAGCAAACAACATTTTACGAGGTGCGTTAGAATTCAAGTAAAGTAGGAGTGAGAAATAATCAGTTTCAGGACAAAAATGCTGTGCTTTGGGCTGTCACTCAGTAGGCCTATGTTTCGTTTATGCGTGATAAAGGTTTTATAAATACACCCAGCATTTGGAATATGCTTATTGAGTGTTGATAGTTTTCACTTTAACATGTTGATGCAGAGCATGCGACATACAACTGACAGTAAAACATTGATCCCAACTTTCAGACATGGAGTAGAACAGTTATTAAAACCTATCCCAGATAGAATATTCACCTGTAGCAGACAAACTTGCGTTTAGAAAGTACGAGGGAAAATCTTCCTTCAGTGAGTGGATTCATCGTTCCGTGTTCCTTCAACAGCGAGAGAAGCAAGGCCAACTGGTGATAGTCACTGTTTCGCTTTGCGAACAGCTCTTCAGGCTTGCTACTGGATCCCGCTCACCTGCTGAGTGAGAACCACTCCCCTTATCAGCAAAAAAGAATACTTCCCAACATCGAGTAGTTCCCCACTGCCAACAGGATACGCGTCTCCATGGAAAACAAAGCCACACACACACACACACACACACACACACACACACACACACACACACACATATATATATATATATATATATATATATATATATATATATATATATATATATATATATATATATATATATATGGGCTAGCTGGTTTAACGTTTTCTAACACAGGAAAACACACGTTTCTCATGTCAACTATATCGGTGGAGGATAATTTGTTTTCAAGATCCCATCTTTTGAGAACAAAGTATAGAGCGTTTGTCTACCTTTATTGTGTACTTGAAGTACTTTGCACGGGAGGTGACGGGCATCTGTATTGGTTCTATCAACTTTGTCAATTTTAATGCCCTCAGTATCGCCAGCTTCAAATGTTTTTTGTAATGTGTTTAACTTTGGCATCAAAATTGACTTGCTGTTTGTTGGCAGCCTTGGGGTAGTTTATAGCTGCAAAACCTGCGAGTTTTTTTTGTTTTTTTTAGAAGGTTCTGTCAGAATGTCAGTGTCATCAGCACCTCAGTCATAACGTCGTGTCACCAGCGCCCTCTGTCAGAATGTCAGTGTCACCAGTGCCTTCTGTCAGAATTTCAAGTCACCAGTATCTTCTGAAAGAATTTCCGTGTCACCAGTACCCTTTGTCAGAATGTCGGTGTCACCAGTAACCTGTGGCAGAATTTCAAAGTCACCAGTACATTCTGAAAGAATTCCGGTGTCACCAGCGCCCTCTGTCAGAATCAGTGTCACCAGTGCCTTCTGTCAGAGAATTTCAAAGTCACCAGTATCTTCTGAAAGAATTTCCGTGTCACCAGTACCCTTTGTCAGAATGTCGGTGTCACCAGTAACCTCTGGCAGAATTTCAAAGTCGCCAGCACCTTCTGAAAGAATTTCAGTCACCAGTACCTTCAGTCTGTATTTCAGCGTCAACAGCATTTTCTGTCATAATTTCGTTTGATTGTTGTGAAAGTGCTTCCCCCACTCTGTCACCTGTGTGTTCAAGTTCTTCAAGTTCTTCCTCTGTTTGAATACCTTTTGTGCTAATAGCTCCAATGTACCACAGTCTGTCCTGGCTGACTGCCCGAACACAACTTCGTACGGTGTTTTACGTGTTGTTGCACTGATTGAAGTGTTTATGGTATATGTAATGTGGTTCAGTCCTACAGCCCACACCCTGTATTCGGATTTTCTGCCATCCACTTGCCAAGTTTCAACTCCAGATCTCCATTGCCCCTTTTCACACATCCCTGGGATTGTGGATGTCGTGGTCTGCCATGGATGATGACCAGCCCTGGCCACCTTAACATCAACTCATCAATCACCCTGGTCACAAATTATCGTCCGTTGTCACTCTGAAGAAGCCTAAGAGACCCGAACAAACTGAATGTTTGGACATTTTTTCAGCAACTTCCGCAGCTCGTTCAGACGTCAACGGATGCAACCAGCTGAATTTTCTGAAGTGATCTCGCATGTGGAGAATCCACGTGTAGTTAGCATCAGGCCTACTGGTCATGTCTATCAGATCCATTGCATGCGAGTCATGAAACCCAGTGAGATGATCAGCTTCCCTGCAGATGGTCTTTTCACTGGAATTCGTGTCGAACATTCTGGGCATGTGCGGACAAAGATCTGGATCAGGTCATGTCGAATCCAGGAGTAGCAGCTTTTAACCTCTTTCCACGTCTTCGCATGGCCAGAATGACCAACACGAACATGACATCTGCAACCGCAAATTAAACCCGAAAAAGCAAACTTGTTTTGGTCACAAAAAAGGAATGAAGAACAGTACTTAGTCAAGAACATGCTAAGGTCCGGCGTTTAGAAGCTTTATACAAGTACAATGCGAGCTTTTTTACAACATTTTCTTTAGTGCAAGACATGAGTAAGATGAGTCTAAACAAGGATGGTTGTCGATAATAACTAGGAGGAATGAATTCATTTCTAAGATCACTCAAGGCAGTACACTGCAATACAAAATGAACTTCATTTTCACACGCGTTTTTACATAATGGACAGGTAAGATCAGATTGGAGTGTTGCCTGTAACGAAAATGATGAAACTAAGATATCCGATATTCCAAATCTAAACCTTGTCACTGTAAATTTCAGATGTTTGTCCATTTTCATTGACAAGTAAGTCGGAATACAGTGTAAGGAGTTATATTGTCTATACAAATCAAATCTAGTACTATCATTCATGTGAGAATTCCATTCTTGCCATCTGCTATCAACCAGCCTGGCACGGAGCGTTCGAATAAAGGTCGGTTCATCTCCTACTCCTTGATTTAACCAGGCATACCCAAAACCCAGTTCATGTAATCTAATTCTCATTTTCGTGGCCCAGTTTATTTTTCCCCCTGGCATCTAGGTTACGTAGCATGATGTAAGCTTTCTTCGGTAATCTACAATCATTCATTTGTATCAGTTTTAACCAGTACCTAATACATCTAACTGTGGAATTCAAGTATATTGGGTATCTGTTAGTTTCCCCATAAACCAAATCATCGGAAGTTTGTATTGAAACACCCTAAAAACCTCTTCAGGGCAAATAAATGGACTTTCTCACAATCGGCTGCAGCTTTATCCAAACCCCAAATTTCAGCACCATATTGAACAATGGGTTGGATTTGGGAGTCAAATAATTTCACAAATACTTCAAATGACTGATTTCCCAAACTTGATAGTTTCCTCATTATACACAAAGCAGCGTGCTTTGCTTTACTCGCAAGGTCTTTACAAGCAAAGTTAAAACTTAATCGGGTTGAAAAAATAGATTCCCAAATATTTGTATACATTTACGACTGGCATAGTTATTCCGTTATAATTCCAATGTTCTCTTGCTCCCAAATACCCACCCTTTCTGAATACAATTATATTACTCTTCTGCATATTTACTTTCAGTTGTAGAGAAGCAGCACCGCGCCCTAAATTATTCAACTGTGTTTGTAAACCAATAACTGTTTCAGATAACAAAACAGTATCGTCTGCTAGAAGAAGTATAAACAGTTCTAAAAGGTCCTCCGTAAATTGGGCTCCATGTCTACCATTATTTACAACTTCAAATGCTAATTCGTTAATAAACAAAGAAAAAAGAATAGGACTGCATACGTCACCTTGTTTAACACCACTAGTACACATAATATAATCTGTCAATTTCCCTCCACTTCTTACTCTAGATTTTACAGTTATACATACTTACTATACATTTAAATAATTTACCACGAATACCATTTTTTAACAAAATAGGCCATAACATGCTTCTGTTAATAGAATCGAAAGCTTTTTCAAAATCAATGAAAGCAACATAGTTTACGATTGAAAGAGAATTGCTTTTGAAATAAACGCCATCAGGGTAAACATATGATCAATAGTAGAATAATTACGTTTAAATCCAGCTTGGTATTCTCCCGTAAGATTATTTTCCTCTACCCATTCCTGTAACCTACGGTTAATGATAGTGCTATACAACTTACTAGAAGCATCACAGAGAGAAATGCCTCGGTAGTTATTGGGATTGTTTGCATTTCCTTTCTTGTACAGGGGTATAATAATGGATTCTGACCAATTCTCAGGATAAATTCCTTTATCAAATAGAGAATTGAAAAATGTTACTAAAAAAGTGCAAAATAGGATCAGATGTACTACAATACTTCAAGAACTCTCCAATAATACCATCTGGCCCAGCAGCTTTATGGTGTTTAATTTTCCTCATGGCATACAAAACTTCTTCTTTGGAAATTGGGCGATTAAAATACATTTCAATTTCTCATTATGTTCACATCGTAATATATCATCAACACTTGCATTGTTTGTCAGTACACAGAGAGAAAGAGAGAGAGAGAGAGAGAGAGAGAGAGAGAGAGAGAGAGAGAGAGAGAGACAGACAGACAGACAGACAGACAGACAGACAGAGACAGAGAGACAAAGAGAGAGGGGCAGAGAGAACAAACCATTATTTGTCATATTATTAAGATGCCTCAATAACACTACACTCCCCTCACCCACCATCCATTGCTTTCTGATTTTTTGGCAGTTACCGAAAGCAAGGCTAAACTACTAAGACCCTAAGAGTAAGACCGGCCTGCTAGCCGCCTCCCCACAACCCCCCACAACCCACCTCCACCCACTGTCCCCACACCCAGATCTCTCCGAAAGACAGAAATTGTTATTCATCCCTGATGGAAGTTATCAGTCAGTCAGTCAGTCATTCACCTGACCGCTGGGGTCGTTGGGTGGACGTGATGAGGCAGCCACCGTTTCTCTCCAGGCTCTTCTGTTAGTGGCTGTCTTGAGGAGATCTAGCATGGTCCAGTTCTTTATACTGTTGGACCAGCTCTTTCTCTGCCATTCTCGTCTGCGCCCTCCTTCAACGGTACCTTTTAAGGATGGTTTTGGAGAGGGTGTTGTGACGAATGATGTGGCCAAAACATGCCATCTTCCGTCGTTTGACGGTTGCCAGATGTGGTTCATGGGGCCCAACTAGGTTAGTGACCAGGTTCCGCACATAACCATTGGTCTTGTGTTCTTTGTATGAGATGCAGAGTAGTTTCCTCAGGCACCTGATCTCAAACGCCTGGAATCTTCTTTCTGTTTCAGCCATCCGTGTCCATGTCTCGCAACCATATAAGAGGATCGAGACCACTAGTTACCAGTAGAAAACATAGTAACACCATTCACAAACTTGCCACGCCTACTCTACACAAAAAAAATGCAGAAATATCAAATGCATGAATGGTAAATAGGAGAGAGAGAGAGAGAGAGAGAGAGAGAGAGAGAGAGAGAGAGAGAGAGAGGGACAGAGACAGAGAGACAGAGAGAGACAGAGAGAGAGATGTCTTACCTTTTGATGGTCTCAAACCGGGCAGGACGAGGCCTTGCAGTTAAGGATGTCCCACTGGCCGATTGTTTGTAGCTTGAACTTTTTATGACATCAGTGTTTAAAATTGACTTCCGTTGTCACATTTCTCGCCTTTCTGTAGCTTCATAGCTTTTTTCGTCCCAACCTCTGTGCCACCTCAGAGGCAGTGCACCCACGCCGCTCATTCCAACACCCCGTCCACAGCCATAGCCCGGTTGGCCCCACCGCAGCCCGGCACCGGCAGTCCACAGGGAACAGTCAATGTCAAGTCGTCAAGAGGCAACCCACCGGAGGAGACACTGCACTGCTGCCGAGTCACTTCGGTGGTGTTCAGTGGCACTTGTTTTGATCTAACATATGCAGGACACCACCTACTAAGCCCCCTACTGACGACAATAATTGCTCAGTCGTGGAGCGGCATGAGTGAGCTCGCCCTCCAGAGGGCGCCACCACGTCCGTCCAACGACAGCCCCCATGGACTCGCCGATACCGGTGACCCCGACGGAACCAAACCAAGGCCACACAGACGTGGAGAGGACATCAAAATTGAGGTCACCACGAGAGCAGGGATGAAGGGCCACAGAATTTTAGACCTTTTTTTTTTTTTTTTTTTTTAATGCTGATTGATGACAATGAGGATGATTAATATGATGCTACGGATTTCCATTTCGGTCTGAGACAACATGACAGGGCTGTACTCTATGCTTCCTTTCATAGTATATCCTGGCGTCAACCAGGTCCGAGAGATACAGGCACCTGCAGTGTTGGTCAGAAAAATTGAGCAACACTCTCAGAAACGCATCCATTAAGTGGATGAAACGCGACTGTGTGGTCCCAGTCTTCCCAACTGAGTCCACAGCAACTCAAACTCTGAGTAGGAGCTGGTCGGGGCAGAAAAAACCCACATGACTTCTGATGGGATTCGAACCTACGACCTCCCAGCCGGGAGTCCGCGATGCTAACCACTTCGCCACGGCGGCTGATGCTTTTCATACTTGTCTTGACTTATGCGAAACTTGTCTTGCTTTGCTTGCTCAGTGTGGACACATATTCATCTAAAAGCCTGTAAAATGTTGTTTTCTGATCCACCACGGTTGCCTGCACTGCTCAAACTGATGCCAGAACTGACAGGAGCACACTGAGTGTTGCCTGTCTTTGAACTGATCTCAGCCAGTCAGCGAAACCATGGTTGTGTCATTGAACTCATCTCATGTTCATGTTGGGTGTGTGTTTATGCATGCTCGTGAGTAAAAACATACACAAAGTAAAAATAAATAAATAAATAAATAAACAACACAGATATATATATATATATATATATATATATATATATATATATATCCACCCCACTTCCCCACATACATCACTCCCATCTCCTCTTCCTCATCATCACCTCATGGTTTCTGATTTGTCTCATCATGCCCCACCTTTCATCCTATCAGAAAACAAGTGCGGACTAACAATTCCTCCATCATTATATTAACGATGACTTAACAAAGATTCAAAGGGAAAAAAATCAGAAAGGCCAGGGAGTGGGAGTTAAAGAAAATGGAAAAAGTCAGGAAACTATGTTGGAAATTGGAAGTCCTTCACTAGCAGCCTATGGAAACCATGGTAACCCATCTTGAAGACTGGAATGTTCGTATTGCCTTTCATCCCATAAGTCGGACTCATGAAGGAGACATGGCTAGTTGTGTCTGTTGCCCCTTGGCCTTAAATAGTGATATACGACAGTTTACAATTACATGGTATTCTCTCCACCAAAAGTTCAAAAACGAAATCTAACACCGCCCCTCAGCAGCCAGGGGAGGGTAGAAAGTCAAACGAAAAGTGCGGTAAAGAAACGAGTGGCTGAAAAACTAAAATCAGGTATAGAAATATAAGGGTAAATCTTGAGCCTATGCTTGAGGATCGACTTAAGGATGCAAGGGAGATCAAAAGTGTCAACAGTCAGAGTGGTCAGCTTTGTTAATAACTCTAAGTACTGTGCAAGGCAGCCTTTACTGGGATGGTGTAAGAGATGAAGTCTCTCACTGATTGACCAAGCTATCAATATGATGAACAGTTCTGTAGTAAGGGAAAACAAGTGCAGATTAACAATTCCTTCATCATTATATTAATAATCAAATGGCAAAGACTAGAAGAGCACCAAAAAAACAAAAAATCGGGAAGGGGCTGGTGGTGGTGGTGTGAGCGTGTGTGTGTGTGTGTGTGTGTGTGTGTGTGTGATAACTCTGAACTCTGAAAACTCTGAACTCTGAAAATTTAATTGTAAGGCCGCCGGCCTGTATACAATGAGTACACGTTCTTGTTACAGAATAACCCTTATGTATAATGATTACTCAACGCAAAAAAAATAGGAAGTAATTTACTTCTAAAGGCAAAAGCAATCAATTTCAGGGGAAGTAATTGAAAACAGAAGCAAATCATAAACAATAAAACTACCATATTGAAATATCAAACCCATAATATGCATGTAGTTTTACTCATTAGAAAATGAAAAGTACCATGCATTTAATTTTCGCATCTAATTTAAGAGCATAAAAAATATACATGGCTAAACTTCTCAGAATCAATTCATTTTCAGAGTGCAACAAATGAATCAAACATCTTTTATCTAAATATGATGGACAGTATCTTCGTATATATTTTTCGCGTAAACATGCATATTTTGGACACTCAAACAGGAAATGAAATTCGTTTTCTAATTTCCCGCAAAATGGACAATTTTTAGACTTCTCATTATACCAGTTGTTGATATTTAAGTCACATAATCCTAACCGAAATCTTGACAATGCATAACGAAATTTACTAATTGTTATAAATGTAAGATACTTTTCAGTTTGAAAAATAGATTTAAAAGACCTATATGTATCAAATCGATCACTATCAAAGAGTTTGCATGCCAATCTTGCATAAAACAGTCCATCATTCGCTGCTTAAGTTCCTTCATGAACAAAAATTCATTTCCCACGCCCCCATGTATCCAAACTTCCGAAAAAACATAGAAATCAAAACACTTTTTAACAGAATACGACCAGTTATGGCAGTTAATATGCCCACGCGAAAATTCGGTAACTTTGTTCATAATCATAAAGTAAGCCTGCTTTGGAAATCTCTCATTAGGCATATTTTGAAGTTTAAACCAGTATTTTATAGATCTGAGTGTGCTGTCAATACTTAAAGGAAAACGGCCAGTTTCACCATAGATCATTGTATTTGGACTTTTTGGACTTACTCCCAATAAACGTTTACATGCAAACAAATGGACTGATTCTATTGACTGAAATTTTGTTTGTCCCCATACCTCTGCAGCATATAGCAGCATTGGTTTTACCTGGCAATCAAAAAGTTAAAAAAATATAGACATATCTATATTTCCTAAGCACCACATTGTTCTAAAAATGTCTGTAACTTTCTTCTTAGCTCGTCTAACATAGTCATCTAGTGCTGTATCAAAAGCCATTCTTGTACTAAGTGTGAAGCCAAGATATTTATAACTGTTAACCACACCTAGTTCCTTCCCTTTGTAATACCAGTGTTCTGTTTTTTAGATAAGTGACCCCCTTTTCTAAAAACGATGATTTTAGTTTTATCTAGATTAACTGTTAGATTAAGGGTATCTGAAGCTTTCTGTAGATTTTTCAGTTGGTTTTGAAGACTGTTTGGTGTAGAAGAAAACAAAACGATATCATCAGCAAATAATAAAAGAAATATTTCTTGAAAGCCAGGTAAGAACTGAAATCCATGTTTTCCAAATTTTGTTACGTTTTTCAGCCACTTCAGATATATTAGCAATGAAAACAATAGAGGGGACATCAACAACCCTGCTTTACCCCTGATGGGGGCAATCGAAAAATTCTGATACATGTGGGCCCCATCGAACACAGCTTTGTACAGAATTGTACATACCTTTCAACATATTAATCATTTTAGATGAAGCTTGTACTTTCTTAAGTATTTTCCAAAGCATGTCGCGATCAACTGTGTCGAAGGCGTTTTGATAATCAATAAAGGCAACATAAAATTTTCTGCTTTTTTTTGTAACCATATAGATAGGACTTGATCATTGACACAAGAGTAAATATATGATCTAAAGTTGAATATTGTTTACGGAAACCAGCTTGCTCGTCACTTATTTTATTTTCCTTCTCAGCCATGCATACAGTCTTTTGTTCAACGCACATGTAAATACCTTGCTAACAACACTCAATAGAGAGATGCCTCTATAATTTTCAGGGTTAGAAGCATCTCCTTTTTTTAAGCAAAGGCACAATAACTGATCTAGTCCACATTTGAGGAAAATAGCCACGCTCATATATCTGATTAAACAGTTTTGTTAGAAAAGGTGTTACAATAGATTCGGCCGTCTTCAAAAATTCACCACAAATATCATCTAAATCTGATAATTTATTACATTTTAATCGCTTTATTGCACGACGCATTTCATCTTCAGTTATTTCGTCATCCAAATCGGAAACATAAACAGACTCTCCTTGAATATTTTCTTCTCCCTTGAATATTTTCGTCTAATATTTCATTATCTCTAGCACTACTACCAACA
>JADBJO010030549.1:0-17767 GCA_016801955.1 Conus betulinus | reverse complement strand
GAGAGAGAGGCTTACGTTAAAGAGAGCAAGAAGCAAGCACTAGCACAGAATTTCCACAGAAGAACAGGGGCCACACAAGGTCCGCCCTTCCCCGACATTGCCCCCAAGGAAAGGACAGAAGGGACAGATGGAGGGAATGGAATACTCGCTGACAGCTGTACCTAGATCTTTACCTTTGAAAACATTGCTGTCGTATAGGTTGACCCCTACGCGTTGAAAAAAGCGGCGGATTGAAATTGTTGCAATCTCTCCGTAAACGTCGTGTACTCATTTGCTCTGCAGGTATTGTAAACATTTGACAACGGCACCCCCGAACCGAAACTCGGAAGCGAAAATGCACGTATAGAATAATGTGTGATTTCGCACATACGCGAATTTACTCACCCGATCACAAATTCAATCATTGCCACAAAGAGCATTGCATACTAGTGGTTCCTTGAAGTGGTCAGCATTGCATCTTTGTGCTTCCTTGACGTCAGAAAACTGCATCCTTGTGGTTCCTTGACGTCAGCATTGCATCCTTGTGGTTCCTTGACGTCAGCATTGTATCCTTGTGGTCCTTAACTCAGCATTGCAATACTTGTGGTTTCCTTGACGTCAGCATTGCATCTTGTGGTTCCCGCCTTGACGTCAGCACTGCCATCTTTGTGGTTCCTTGACGTCACCGCATGCATACTTGTGGTCCCCTTGACGTCAGCATTGTATCTCTGTGGTTCCTTGACGTTAGCATTGCAATCTTTGTGGTTCCCTGACGTCAGCATTGCATCTTTGTGATTGCTTGACGTCAGCAGCATTGCATCCTTGTGTGGTGGTTTCTTGACGTCAGCATTGCATCCTTGTAGTTCCTTGACGTCGGCATTGCATCTTTGTGGTTCCCTTGACGTCAGCATTGCAATCTTTGTGCTTCCGTGACGGTAAGCATTGCATCCTTGTGGTTCCTTGACGTCAGACATTGCATCTTTGTGGGTTCCTTGACGTCAGCATTGCCATCGTTGTGGTTCCTTGACGTCAGCATTGCATCTTTGCGGTTGCTTGAAGTCAGCATAGCATCTTTGTGTGTTCTTTGACGTCAGCATTGCATCCTTGTGGTTCCTTGACGTCAGCATTGCATCCTTGTGGTTCCTTGACGTCAGCATTGCATATATGTGGTTTCTTGAGGTCAAATGAAATATTTCCTGGCTCATGATGAGCTAAACAGTTTCCCCTGACCATTACCAGAATCACCGGGTCACGTCATGTCAGATATGCGGTTGTCATGTCAAAGTTCATGCAACTAAGGACCGCAGAACCACTTGCTTACACGAGTTCAGACGAACTAGATTTGTGAAGAAGTTTCGTCTAGTTCAGAACAACACATTCACTAAAATTTCGCAGTTCCTCGCGCCACGTAAATCGTCATAGTCTCAGGTCGTATTGCTGCTGTTCTCTTTGCGTCACATCCTTAGTCTTGACCCACTAGCAAACTTTGCACACTCTTGAAAGCTGGCAAAAGGGTAGAACAGTTTTACGGATTAGCTACTTATCTAACATTTGATTTTTTCGGTACATTTTTACATTTTTACAGCCCCAATATACTTCATCATCTCATCTCAGACGTAAACGACAATGTGGACCACACCGCTTTCCGTTAAAAAAAAACAACAAACAAACAAACAAAAAAAAAAACATGTATACGATGGTCATCACCTGCCTGTTTTCAGACATCTTGTTTTCCTCTCTCTCGTTAGGTCCTCCTGCAGATTAGTGTCGCGCATTTTCTTGTGCGGAACAGCCACCACACGAACCCACACTTTCCATCCCATGTAGAATAGCCACCACAGAACCACATTTTTCCCATGTACAGAACAGCCACCACAAACCACCTAGTTCCATGTGGGAAACAGCCACCACCGAACCACATGGCTTTCCCACGGAACACCAGTCCACCACAGTATACAACATTTTCCACGTGGAAAAGCCACCACAAAAACCACATTTCCATCGCCATAGCCACCGCAGAAAACCACATTCCAATGTGACCACCAGCCAACACAGAACCACTTTCAACAGCTTGGACCAGCCCACCAAATACCACCAATTCCCATGTGGAACAGCCACCACAGACCACAAACCCACACTATTTCCATGCCCCCCAGAACCACTATTTCCCAGCCACCACAACAGAACCACATTTCCATGTGGAATCACAAACCTCCACCACAAGAACCATCACATTATCCTCACCACGTCGAAGCAACCCCTTTCCAGGCGTACCATCTCCACAACGGAAGCCTCAAATTCTTCCATTTGCGAACACTCACTCCCAACCACACCCCTCTTGGCGCCGTCCCCCAAGACCACCGAGTCCATATGTGGAGCAGCCCTCACCCCCACATTTTTCACCCCAGTAACTCACATCCGAACCACAGTTTTCGCACGGTGTAGAACAGACCATCAAGGAAACCACACTTCCTGTGCGTAACCAGCCACAAAGGAAACCAACACCATTTCCCATCGCTGGAAAGTCCAGGGCCATCCATGCCCAGAACCCCGCCCACATTTCCCCCACGTGTCGCCCCCCAGCCCTCCACCATAGAACCACCCCTCCCTCCTTCCTCCCCCCCCAAGTTCCCCCCACCATGCTGGAACCACCCTCGCCACCTACTAACCCACATTTTCTCCGTGCGTCAACCACGCCACCTACAGAGAACCCCCAGTTCCACGTCGGAACTCCGCCCCCCACCAAGTAACCCCACACTTTCCCCCCATCTGTGTGAACCAGACAGTCACCAACAAAAAATCATCAAACCCACCCCGCATTTTTCCCCTCCCAACCCGCATCTCTGGACGCAACAGCCGTCCCGCGCCCTCCGCCACCCTATAGCACCACAAGTTCCTGTGGAACAGCCACCACGCAACCCATCCATTTCCATCGTGGAACCCTCCCTCCCCCCCTCCCCCGGTCCCACAAGCAGCAACCCCAATCCGCACCACTCCCGTTCCGTTGAACACACTAAAACCCCCCACAAAACCCCCCACATTTCGTCAAACAGCCACATACAACCACCAAACCACATCACGATTTGACACGTCTCCCACCACCAGAACCCCCACCAGTTTCCTGTGAACACCGGTATCCCCTCTCACCCCACAGAACCCACTCAGACTCTCCCTCACGTGGAAGTGAACGCCTCACCCACCTACCCGAATCTCCCCACATCTTCCATGTGAAACAGCCACCCACCCACAAAAAAACACCACATCCTCCTTCTCGCGTGCAGACCAGGTCCCCGCCACACCAACCACATTTCCCGTGTGAAACCCGCCACCATAGAACCCTCCCAACAGTTCCATGTGGAAGCACCACCTACACAAACCCCAACCCACATTTCCCGACTGAACATGCCGTTCACCACAGCCCCACAGTCTTCGTTTGTAGAACTACCCTCACCACAGACATCTCTCCACATTTCATGTTAATAGCCAGCCACATACCACAAGATGTCCACCGCACATCCTTCCCCACGCGGAAAACACGAAAAACCACAGCAAAAAACCATTTCACCCTGTCACCGTTTTGCACGCCCACCCACAGAACACATTTACACCTCTTTAATCCGCTAAACCACCACAAAATCGCGGAACGCCCCGCACTGTAACCCACATTTTCCTCCACGTTGGAAACACGCCACCACTGAACACCCGGAACCACACTTTCTCACTTGGAAATTAGAAACAGCCCGACCACAGCACCCTCATTCATTTCCACATTCCACCTTGGAACATAACTGCACACTGCACAGAAACCACACTTTTATAGCGCGGTACCATGATACCACCAGACCCTCTGTCGCAGACTTTCTTCGCATTTCCACGTTCGAACACACCACCATCACTCACTGAACCCCAATTCTAAATCAGTGCCGAACAGGACCACCCTCAGACGAACCAACATTCTGTGCGGAACATAACCACAGACACCAACAGTTCGCCTGTTGAAAGCAACTCACCAGTCTAGAACCCGTCTTCACAGTTACTCAGATTCCTGATGGTGGAACCAAAGTTCCCCTCCCACCATACTACAGTCATTTCTATCACAACGCGGACCGGCCCCAGGGCCACCCCGTACGAACCACTCATGTCCCTCCTCGTTAACACCAGCGCAGGCCCCATGAGAATCCCCCTACACTTCTATGTGGAACAGCTACCATTAACCTCCTACATTCCCTATGTGGACACATCTACCGAACAGAACCACATCTTCTTCTCCTATCGCGTGAACACTGCGAAAGCTCCACCAACACCGAACCACAGTTCCGCTGTGGAACCGCCACCACAGTTCGATGTGGAAGACAAGCCCCACTCAGCCACCACAGTTTCGATGTGTAACAGCCACTCACAGAATCCACCAGTTTGATGTGTGGAACAAGCCACCACAAGAACCGCGACATTTTCTGACTCGTGAACAGCCACCTACAGAGACACCTCACATTTCTATGTTGGAGACAGTGTCCACCCTGTCTCAGATACCCCATCTGCCAATAAATACTCGCCTTATGTCTCTGCAACCTCCGGGCGGTATTCGGGTATTTCCAGGCTGCACATAAAGATTTTTTTGCATTTTTCTCGTTCGCTCTTTCGCCTCAGCTCTGGTCATCAGTCTACCGTGTCGAATGATGTTCAACGGTGCTCAACAGAGCCGGGCTCGCTTGCTTCGTGCGCCTAGGGTTTCTGGTGCACCATGTGTTCAAAGGATGGTCGAATGGACGTGCTAACACAGAGATGAACTAAGTGCTTCAGGAATAGGTCGGAGTTACTTCTTCAGGAAAGTGACCTTCACTTCGTCATCCTGTTGTACTTCTGTATAGGGTCAAACGTAAAGACTCGTCATTAGTAACGCTGTACTCTGCTCCACACCATAGACCTAAAGGTCACAATGACAAGCTGCAAGAATCCGCTCCAAATATGCTCGGCTCGCTCAAAAACTTGGGCCCTCCCTACTAATATTAGGTTTTAGTTTGCAGTGGAATCGTACCCCTAGACGACTCGACTCTCGGGAGGATCAATCTTCCCTTCTCAGGCTCTTCACTACGCTCTTTCTTCCAAGAAAGTTACTCTCTCCCTCCTGGTCCAACCTAACTATTAGGGCTGGGTCTGTAAATCCAATACCCTACCTGGTGACGGTGGAATCGAAGGTGAACAGGTGCTGGTGGTCTGAGGGTGTGAAGTCGTCTTAAAGGGGTGATACAGATATATCTCCTACAGATGTCCCGCTTAACGGTTAGTACCTGTTTCAGCAGAAACAGTGTCATCATTTGGCTTCGTCATCCTGAAAGGAGTTACATTACTTCACACACTTTCCAATCTTCAAAAGCCCAGTTTTCACCAGAAATGGTTGGTTATCGTTACAGTCTTTTCTTGAGCGAACGCGAATGAATTCGCGAAGTCTCAATCTCCATGATTACGTCGATATGTAACCGTCAGTATATTGAGATCAAGTACTGTTCATATACATAAGCTCACAAAAACTCAAAGCCATTTCCTTTATTTTCATTAAATAAAAACCAAAATCCGGCCCTCCTCTTTCTTTACATACAGGTCTTTTGCAGGTGACTCCTGTGGCGCACAGCACAATCCCTTGCTGTTGCGCCTGTAAGCCTCTGCATCCTGTCAACTCTCATGATTTCTGATACTCCTCCACGTCCGCGATTGTTCACAAGCGCACTTCGCACTCCTCTCACCTGGATGACGTCATATCCATCCCTGCACAATCGCGACGACTTGGTCCATTTACTCACACTGCCACTGAATGTGTTATACTTCCCTAATGAGATATTAGCTAACCTCTCCTGATAACGGCAAATTTCATACTCTTTCTCTACAGGGAGGAGAAAAAAAAGAAAAAAAATGACGGTACTGTGACCGTGCACATAACATCCGTCGTCAAGTCTCACAGCTGACTCATCTCCCCATCATAAGAGGAGCAGTGCCTCTTGTTAGTGTAAGTCTAGGGAGATAATCGGGTCTACGGCCAGCACAAGATTGGGGTACCATTCTTTTTCCCCCCCTCGATCCGTTCTACTATGAGAGATTCGTGTCATAGATAGAGAGAGAGAGACAGCAGTAGGTAGCCAGAGTAGAGACGTAAGAGAGAGAGAGAGATGAGCCCCCCCCCCCCCCCCCCCCCCTCCCCCTCGCTCGCCCCCTGCAAGTAGTAAAAGTCAGGCTGTGGACCTGGGTCATCATGAGAGCTGTGTGTACTCGTGCTTCGTTGGAGGCATAGAGAAGATGCAACCATCCAGGTCGACACTCCTTGCTCAGGCTTGTAACTAGTACGCCAGAAGGTCGCACATACTCCATAGCAACTTCCCAAAGCTTGCCGCGTTTCCGCTGTGATTTCGTATGTCAAAGGTGGTTCCGTCAAAGTCGATCCACGTTTCTATGAGCGCGCATCGGGTGTAGCGGAAAGAGGATAGTCTGGTGAAGGGTAGGCGAGGAGAGGGTCGTTGCGGGAGGGGGGGGGGAGGAAGGTGGAGGGTCACGGTGGTCGGGTTACACGGAGTGCTTGAAGTCGAGATGCCAGGAATGCCTGGCTGTGTCGAGGGCTGAGGTGGCGGTGTCGGCGACGAGGTGTTGCGAGAATGGGACTCTTGTTCCGTGGTACGTCTGCAATGCCAAAACGGCAAAATGCATTTCATACACTCACGCTGGCATTAATTTGATGCAGTCCCAAAATTCCATCAAAGCAGTCTCTCGATCCATCTGTATCGCTTAATCACACTGTTCCCTAGTCCCTGCCACTTTTTCTACTAACCCATTTCTTCTCTTTGTAACTCTCCGTTCTCTTACACTTTTTGAGGGATAGAGCAGGCCTTTCTCTCTCGGCCTCTCTTCCTCGCATCATGTAAGCGTGTCACGTGATTTCTTCCTGGTGGATCCTCCATCATTTTGCCGCTCTCCTTTTTGCTCCTACGTGTATCTGGTCTCCCTGATGGAGCGTGATCACAGCCATGCCAACGATTTCTGACTCACCCAGCTTTTCCCTCTCAGCCACAAACAACTAACTTGAACATTCGAGCAGCCTGACCTCACTCGCCGTCATGGGAAAACAGCATGGCTATTTATTGCATCCTCACACACCCCTCCACCCTCACCACACACACAACACACACACACACACACACACACACAGAGTACAGAGAAGACTAGCAGTAGACGAGAGAGTATGAGGAGCGAGTAGAGAACCTCCAAGCCACCAACCGACTCGACCCGATCCCGACAAAAACCGACCCAGAGAGAGAGGACGTGCAAGCGCAGACCTAACGCCTTGTCTTCCTCAGTGACCGTAACTGGGCACCATCTACACGTGGTCCATTCCGCCCCGCATTATCTCAGACCGATGCAGGGCAAAAGTCTTGCCTAGCCACTGGCGTCCATTGCCAACATGCATCCCCGGGCCGGAAACTGAGCCTCAGTTCTCTCCCTACGCGGCTTCCTGCCCGCCTGCGCCATCTTCCGCCTCTCCTCTCGTCCTAACTACTGCTGCTTCCTCTTGTTCTGGCGTGGTCGTCCTCCTTCTTTGCTCTGCCATCACGCTTTTGGCGGACTCCTGCTAGGGCTCTTTCTGCACGTGCATTTCTGTACGTTCCTCGCATCCTTGTACCGTTACCTGGGCTCCATTAGGTTCCCTTTAGTCCTCGTCACCTCGTCTGTCTTCTCTCTTGCTCCGCTCTTTCGCTCTCTCTCTTTTTTCCTCCTCTTCGTCCCGCTCTTCAGTGTATCCGCGCGTGCCGCGCACTGTCCCGGTGTGCAGTTGTCTTCGTATGTGTCGCTGTGTGTTGTGTGTGTGATGTGTGTGTAGGTGTGGGGCTGGTGCGTTCGTGTGTGTGTGTGTGTGTGTGTGTGTGTGTGCGCGCGCGCGCGCCGCGCGCGTGTGCACTCTCCCTGCCTGTCGCATCGCCATATAGTACGTCCGCCTGCATGTTCTCTCCTCCGTGCTCACTCTTCCTTCTCGTCTCCCCCTCGGTCTCCGCCTCGCTCTCGCCCTGCTTTGGCTGTGTGTGTGTGGGTGTGTTGCGTGTGTGTGTCGTGTCGTTGCGTGTGTTGGCTTCGTCGTGTTGTTGTCGCCGCGCGCCCTCCCGGCTCGCGTTGTGGTGTGTGTCGGTGTGTCTGTTCGTGTGGTGTGCTCGTGTGTGAGTGGAGTGAGTCGATGCTCTTGCGAGTGAGTGGGTCGTGTGTGGGCGGTGCTGGTGTGTGTGTGTGTGTGTGTGTGCTGTTGCTGTGTGTGTCTGTGTGTGTTCACAGTCGCCTTAATTTCCTGTCTTCATCATCTACAGTGCCCCTTGTCATATGGCTCTTCTCTCTCTCCTTCCTCGTCCTCTCCTCCTTCCCTTCCTCTCTTCCTCCGTCACCTCTCTCTCCTCTCTGTCGTCTGTCCTCTGTGCACGTGCATCGCGCTGTTCTTGTATGTGTGCTGTGTGTGTGTTTGTGCGTGTGTCGTGTGTGTGTGTGTGTCGTGTGATCTGGTGCGCGCGTCACCCGCCGCGGGGGCACACAGTGTGTTTCAGTTATAGTCGAGAGAAAAGTCCTTATAACAAAAAAACCAGAACCTTCTGTCAGAAGTGCAAAATTCGACCTTCTTTTACGCTGCGCTTAATTTCCAGGGCGAACTCGAATGGGACACAGCATTCATTGTTGACATCCTCATTTACCATTAAACCGTTCAACCTGGAGCCGTATCTTCCAGATCCACAGAAATTAACGTGTTCCAAACCACCGAAGTAACACAAAACAGCCAACGAGATCCATCTTCTCAGCAAAAATGATTACATTCCTACAGGTCTCTCACGCGCTAGTCCCCAACCCCTCTGTCCCACCTCTCTCCTCCGATGTCCTCCCTTCCCGCGACCACTCGTACACAGATCACATCTCCTGGGTCTGTCTCTCTACCTCACCCTGCACACTACACCTATACCGACATCTCCCCACTTCCCCCCCCTCTCGTCCTCCCTCTCTCCCCAGTTCATCACCCCCCTTCCCCGACCGCCCTCCCTTCCTCATCCCTCACCCCCTCCCCATTCCACAACTCCTCCTCCTCTCTCTCTCCCCTCCACGCTTGCACGTCAGCGCTCAACGCGCAGTTCCAAGCCTGACATAATAGCGGCAGCTACCCTGTAGCAGTCGGAAGAAGCGGTGCAAGATGCGCAGGCCCCAACGCGGCCTCCCGCCAGCCCACCAAAGGTGCGTGTCACTCACGACATTCTCACAGACACTCCTCTAGGTTTTCAGTGTTAAAGACCAAACAGCTGGCTTACGTGATCCCAGTGTGCGTGCGCTTCTCTCGGTGAACGGCTTGGCGACAGGTGACAGCCCCGTTGTTGTTCATGTTGCCACTCGCCCATGTAAGCTCTCGTCCAGAATGCCTTCCTCTGCGTAAGCCTTTACCGTGTCATTCGGATCACATAGGGTAGTCACGTGCGCCTTTACCTGTTGCGCTCTAAATACTCATCGTGGTCACGTGGTCCTTACTTCTACATCTTAAATACATTTGCACGCCTCTGTAGCCTTAACTTTGTACATGATACCTTTCTGGTTCACCGTGGCCCTTCTTTACATTAATTATGTATCACCTTTAGCCTACTTGTACATTCTAATACATACGTAGCCTTACTTGTACAATTAATACATTATGTTCACGTTCGACTCCTTACCCTCTACCACATTAACACCCATATTTTTAGGACTATCCCTCTCGGCAACGTTTGACACCCCCACCCGTCAGCGCACAGCGAACAGAGTCCTTCCTCTTCAATTAGCCTAAAAAAAAAAATTCACATAAAATACTTTTCAACTCTGTCGCTCTTCACACACAACATTATTCTACCAGCTGTCCCTCTCCTCACGGTTCACACAATTCCTTATCGCTTCTAAAATAATTGCCCAAAGGGTGCCACCTACCTCCACTACACACACAGCACACACACACCCCCCACACCCATCCCACCCACACAACACCTTCCTCTCTCTTCCCTCCCCTTCTCTCTCTCGCCTCTCCTTCCTTCCTCCTCTTCCTCCTCTCTTGGCTTCTCTCTCTCTCCTGTCTCTTCTCATACCCAAACCAAACTCCCTGTCCTCTATAGACTTACAGAATAGCTTCGTTCCTTGGTTTCGCCCTCAACCAAGTCAAAATTCTTTACAATCTCCGCAAACCTCCTCACGCTGCTTACTAATACAGTTTGCCTGTCCCTTCCCTAGTGACCAACCAAATAAAAGAAACCCAAAAAGATGCGAATGCGGAAATCGCGTGTTTCCCAAAACGCCTAGCTAGGCAATAGTTCCAAAACAAAAGAGAAATTGAGATGCACTTCTTTAAACTCAACTTTTAATACAAATACAAGAAAACAAAATATTTTTTATGCTGTTAGCATATATTAAGCTTCGTTTAGTCCTTATCCTCTTCACCTGCTCGTCCTTTTTCACCGCCAAAACAGAAATTAAATGTTCACAACAAAAAAAATCTTTATGCTATAGACTATAAGAATTCTCGGGTTTTCTGTTCTTTTCCCTCTAATTTCACACTGGTGTGGGGGATGTCTGGAGGGTGGTTGGGAACAGGATTTCGTTCAGTTTATGTCCTACCATGTTAAGCCCCCCACTGCCTATTCCCACCGCCTCACCCCTCACTCCCGATCCTGTTTTTCTCTCTGGCAGTCTGCGAGACCAGACCTTTCTAGATATTCTTGTGCTGAGAAAACACTCGTGCGTGTCTCTCCTCCATCCTTCCCCCTTGGTGATTTAGCTTGTTTGATCCTTGGGGTTTTCTTAGTGACACTAATTGTCGGGCCGATGAGGCTACTCCCAATTCTCCCACCCCGGTCTTCGTCTTCCGTCCCGCTTCGCCTCTCCTCTCCTCCCTCTCCTTCTCTCCTCCTCTCTCCCCTCCCTCATCATCGCCCTCCTTCCTCCTTTCTCCCATCCTCCATTCCTCCTGCAATGCGTTCTCCTCTCCCCGTCCTCTTCTCTTTCTCCACGCGCTTCTCCTCCCTCTCCCCCGCTCTCCTCCCGGTCTTCTGGGCTCTGTCTCCTCCAACTGCTCCTCCCTCCCTCTCTCGCCTCCCCGCGTCTCCTCTCCCTCCCTCTCCCTCTCCCTCCCCTCTCCTCTCCCTCCCTCTCTCCCCCCCCTCCATCCTCCCACTCTCTTTCGCTCTTCCGGCCCTGCGCCGTCCTCCCGGCCTCCTCCTCCGCCCCATCTCTCCTCTCCACTCCCCGCCTCTCTCTCCCTCCTCTCCTCTCCTCTCTCTCCCTCCCTCCCTCCTCCCCCTCCCTCACCTTCCTCCCTCCCCCGCCCTCTCCTCTTCTCTCTCTCTCTCTCCCTTCTCTCCTCTCCCCCTCTCCTCCTTCTCGCTCTCCTCCCCTTCGCGTCCCCCCCCTCTCTCGTCCTCTCCCCCCCCCCCCCCCCCCCCTCCTTCCCTCCGCCTCTCCTCTCCTCACTTCCTCCGCCCGTCTTCTCTCTCCTTCCCTACTCCCCTCTCCTCCTCTCTCTCTCCTCCCGTCCCTCCGCTCCTCTCTCCGCTCCTCCTCTCTCTCGTCCCTTCCCCTTCTCTCCCCGCTCCCCTCCCCTCTCTTCCGCCTCTGTCTTCCTCTCCCTCTCTCTCTCTCTTCCCCTCTCTCTCCCCCTCTGCTCCGCCACTCCTCTCTCCCCCTCGCTCCCTCCCTCTCTTGCCTCCTCTTCTCTCCTCCTTCCATCTCTCTCCCATCTTCGGTCTCTCCTCTCCCTCCCCTCTCTCTCCCACCCTTCACTCTCTCCTCCAGCTCTCTCCTCTCTCTCTCTCCCTCCCTCTCCACTCTCCCCTCCCCCTCGTCGTCCATCCACTCTCTCCTCCTCGGTCTCCCTCGCTCCTCTCTTCGCCTCCCTCCCACTCCACTCACTCCTCCCTCATCAAACTTCTCTCTCTCCCCCACTCCTCTCCCCATCCACCGGCTCTCTCCGAGCCTTCCCTCCCGTCTCCCCTCCCTCCTCTTCCTCTCCTCTCCTCGGTCCCCCTCCTCTCTCTCCCCCTCCTCCTCCTATCATCTCTCTCTCCCAACTCCTCCCCTCCCCCCCCGTCTCCTCCTCACCCTCCATACTCCCTCTCTGCTCCATCCCACTCCCTCCTCCCCTCCCTCCCCTCTCTCTTCCTCCTCGTCTTCTCCGCTCCTCTCCTCTCCTCCTCTCGTCCATCCTCCTCTCCCCCCTCCTCATTCTCTCTCCTCTCTCTCCTCCTTCCCCTCCCCTCCTCCACCCTCTCGGGTGCCTCCTCTCTCTCCCTTCTCTCTCTCCCTCTTCTCTCCCTCCCCCTTCTCGCTCTTCTCCCTCTCTCTCGCTCCTCCCTCCCTCTCTCCCTCCCCCCTCTCCTCTCCTCTCTTCCTCTTCCTCTCTCTCCTCTCTTCCCCTCTCCGCTTCCTCTTCCCCCCCTCCCTCCTCCCTCCGCTCTCTCACTCTCACTCTCCTCCTCTCTCCCTCTCTCTCCCCCCCCCTCTCTCTCTCCTCCCCCCTCTCTCTCCTCCCCAATCGCTCCTCTCTCTCTCTCGCCGCTCCCTCTCTTCTCGTCCGCTGCGAATGCTACTGCTACACCCTGCTCTCCCGCCATCTCTCCGAGCCAGTTACCATAGAATCTCTGGACTTCGAAAAAACCCACTTCTCTGCCTGACTCCGGCCTCTGTTCTCCTTCGATGTTCTTCTAGCCGACCACGTATGTGCCTAGACGCTGCTCGCTTCATGCGTGTGCTGTGGGCTCTTCAGCAACTCATCCTTGTGTCGTTCCAATCCACCAGACAAACTCCACAGTCTTTTTCTTCTTCGGCTCGCAGCTTCAGCACCGCTCCAACTCGCCTTCCGAAGTTGGACATCCGCCGGACTGCTTCTTCTTCGTCTTCGGCGTTGGCAAGGGAGACCACTCAGTCCCCCCATGAGTGAAAAGGCTGCTGGTGTGACGTGCGTGCAGGTTAGCGGCCCTAAAGCTTGGTATTCACGTGGAGCTGTGTACTACTTCCACACCACTCTTGTCTGGCTTGGCCCGACCTCCATAGGTGATCCCCACCCCCCTACCCCCTGACGACACACATGGTACCGCTAGTTCGGTCTCCCTGGTCTATCTGGCTCTCTTGTGTTAGGCTGATCTGTATCCACCATCTCTAAGACCACAAGGTCCACACACATTGTGGTATTCTTCGCGTAACAAGTTTGTCCACGCCGTACTTCAACGGACTCCGGACCCCGCTAGCTCGGGTCCTTTGTGTGACACGAACGAAACCTTATCAGGAGTTCTCTATTTGCTTTCTCCCGCTTGGGTCCGGGAATCACTGTGGCAGCAGTCGTCAGGCTGTGCCGAGTGCCGCCCCACCGTCAGTCCTCTGTTCACCGGGAAGTGCTCTGTTCATCGTCGCTCCGTGTCCAACCTGCTGCATATTTTTAATTGGTCTCCCGCACCTTTTTTCGTCCGCCTGATCTCCCCTGAAAGACCGGCACCACTGACTTTTCTGGCCGACAGGCGGCCAGCTGGTTCGCTGGTCTCGTCTCTCTCCGCGAGATGAACGAACGCCGCGACTGCGATCCTGCATCCCTCATGCCCTGTCTGACCCGACTTAGGACTGGGGGGTCCGTGCGCTGTTGGCAGCCGCACAGCGCGTCAGGGTTTCCAATCCATCTTCACTGTTGACACCTAGGTTTTCTTTTCCCTTCTCATCCAGACCAGCAGCACCTCATCATTCTTTACACGGCTTGATTGTCAAAGTGTTACCTGCTGTCTACACCACCCTGTGCCACTCTTCACCCTCGAATATTGCTTTATTTACAGACTGTGATTTTATTAGTTTCAGTATTCCCTGTGATGATTTTTCATCAGTTTCATTATTAACATAGTGTAATTTTTCGAAGCAGTTTTAGTGTGTCTTGCTTTGAGTGATTGCCAGAAAACTTCACTCTTAACCACAATAGCTTTCTATCACTTCCCTTTCTTTACACAGCGAAGATTTCTTCCCAGTAGTCTTTCAGTTTCAGTTTTAAACTACACCCGTTTTCAATGGCAGTATAATTTATCCAACAATTTCACTGTTTATATACGCTAATTTTCCAACACACATGAGTCATTGTTTTAAACGCTTAACAGCTTCGACAAAACTCACTGATTGTTCAACATGGTGTGGTTTCTGTTTCCACATCAGTTTCATTGTTACACACACTGATTTTCCTAAGCGTGTTGTGTTTTTCTTCCCCGTTTCATTTTCTTTCCAGCACAGCACGACCAAACACACACACACCCACACACACACACACACACACACACACACACGCTCGCACGCGCGCGCGCGGTGCACCACATACCTACCGAGCATGCCCGTGACTGAGTTTCCTTGAACTGTTGATACGTCTCGGCGAGACGAGCGAATGTAAATTGTGCAGGGGAGACTGTCCACCTTGCCATCTGCGCTCCGCCATGTAGTGGATAGACCGTGAAGGGTTCTTGTTAATGGCAATGCCTTTTCTATATGCCGTGATGCATAACTCATGCATTGTTTCCAAAGGTGACATGTTGTTGTTGTCTGAACACAAGATAAATGATGCGACCATCACATATCTTGACTGTCAAGCGGAATTGTTTTTTTTGCGTTAAAAAAAAAAGCAAAACAAGCATATCAGTTTCTCGCCCATTCTGTTTCCCATCGGCACGGTCTGTTCTTATCTACGTCATCCGTGCACCTGTCATCTCTGACATTTATTTCATGTCTTAATGGACAGCAGTCCCCCCTGCACAATGTACCACTCTCGTCTTAGCCCCCTGATCCGTATCAAGTGTCCAAGTGCCTATCCCCCCCCCCTCGGGCACAAAGGCTAATTTGCACACTACAAAATACCCCATGCGCACACGTGGCCTTGCTTAAGGCTCCCCTGGAGACGAGCATTTATAGACTGGCGCAATTAGATTGTTTCGGGTCTCTTAATCTGAGGTTATTAATTATTTTTATTTTTTTACTCTGTGTTGAAGTTGATTCTCCTCCCATTTCTGTCATTTCTACTTCTCCATTTATGGCCATAATGCTGTACACAGCCATGAGGTCGTTCCAAGCAGACAGATTAAAATCAAACGGAATGGAGGACTCTTTGGGCGCTTCCAAGTCTGGCGGCTCATGTCTCCTCCTCATGGTCAAGGCGTGAGTGCAAAAGGGCACTGAAAATGTTGAAGCAAACCACTGGGGGGAAGGCCCGTGCCATTTTTTAGGATTGTTTGCCTGAATTTCATCGAAGAAACTCCCCCCCCACCCCCCCCCCCCTCCCCCCCCCCCCGCCCTCCGTTCGGCCCCCTCCAAAAAAAAAAAAAAAAAAAAAAAAAAAAAATAAAAAAAGAAACTTAAAAAAAAACATAAAAAAAAAAAACAAAAAAAAAAAAAAAAAGGTTATCTTCCAAATTTGGTGGGGTGTTGTTCTTTTGATCATATGAATCACTCTGGACATTAAATGTTAGTAGCTAAAATTTACGCAGGCCTCAACCCCCTAAATCTGCATTTTAAATGGTGTTTTGCAGCGCAAATTCCTATTGACGGCGTGTGGGGGTGGTGGTGGGCATGCCCCGCCTGACTCGGATCGTGTGGCATGCCGCCCTCTCTCACAACAGGTCACAGCAGACGTCCCCCTAAACCCCCACAAAGGCCACCTTACCCCACCCCCCCACCACCCCCACCCCCCCCACCCCTCCCCCTAACCACCGCCCACCCCCCCCCCCCCGGTTCTCCCTCATCTCTCTTCATTCTTTCCTGCTACTCTCCCTAGTCCTCCTGTCCTGCCAGCCCGATCTCGTCGCAGCCTGTTCCGTCCATCCTCCGGGCGGTCTGGGCGGGGGGGGGGGGACGGGGGGGGGGGCCTGAAAGTATCATCTGGCCTTCCCGGTGTTTGTCATCCCGGCATTGGACACGTCATTCCTGACGGTGACCGGGAGGGGGGTCCCGGGGGGGGGGGGGCGGCCACTCCAACGGAAATCTTGGGAAAGACATGCAATTGTCCACTGTCTCTGAATCCCCTTTCCAGCTCAAACTTGTACTGTTGGAAAATGGCCTTCCCCTTCCTCTGAGTGTGTCGGTGCGCCATGTTGAGCACAGCAGCGCACGCGACGCGAGTCGTGAATGTATGTGTGCATGTCTGTGGGCATGCGTTTGCACGTTCGTGTGGGTGTGGGTCCTGTGTGTGTGGTGGTGTGTGAAATGTGGCATGTGGTGGGTCGTGTGGTGTGTGTGTGTGTGTGAGGTGAGAGGAGTGTGTATATGTGCTGCATATGTGTGTGGTGTTGTGTGGTGTGTGTTTGTGTGTGTCGTGTATGATGTGGTGTGTGTGTGTGTGTGTGTGTGTGTTGTTTTGTCGGGAGAGAGAAGAGACTGACAGACAGATAAAACAAATAGAGAAGGGTAAAGAGAGAGGAAGAGAGGGAGAGAGGAACGGGAAAGAGAGAGGAGAGAGACAGCCAGACACAGACAGACACAGACGACAGACAGCCAGAGAGAGAGAGGGGGGGGGGGGGGGTGGCGAATCCGAGATTTTAAACAAATTTTAAAACGAGATTAGAAATAACTACAAACCCAGCTAACAATGACAAAACAAATTGCAAGAAAAAAAACGACGCGTTTTTCGACCTGTTTAGGTCTTCTTCAAGGCGAGATAAACAACACTCAGGACAACGATCAATGTAAAAAATTCTGAAAGGATTGAAGAGATTGCTTCGTTCGCTCGTTTCTTCTCTTCGTTCTCCGTTGTCCTGAGATGTTGTTTTACCCTTGACTCGGAGAAGCCCTACGAGGTCAAAACGGCGTCGTATTATTTTGTCCTGTGATTCCGTCTCTGCCCATGTTATCTAGGCGAAGGTTATTTTCAACAAATACTCTGTTAAGAATTCTTTGTCAGGAAGTGTGTGTTTGTCATATAATAAACAAATCAGCTGTTGCTCGACCTTTTGTACCCTTTAGACTTGAAGGAAAAAGGGCTTAAGTGAACACAAAAAGATCCCTGCGATTCACCTTAACTTCTCCTCCGTTGGCGCTGTATTTTTATATTACCACAGCCTCTCTTGTACCACAGTATCTTCTTCTAATCCCTTAAAGAGTGAGATGTGGCACTGTCCATCCACTGGGGTTTGGGTCTCCTTTCCTCGACTCTGTCTTGAAAGTTTCTGTCTAACATACTCATGGCACCATACCAGCTTCGGTTTCCTTTGCCCAGACTCCCTGTTTTCTCTCTTCGCTCTGGGGCACCTGCCGTGGTCATCCACCATCACAATGCTGGCGTAATCGCTCGAGCACCCTGCCTGGTCATTCACATTCACATGCGGCGTAGTCGCTGAGCACCTGGCCCTGGTCTACATACATGCTGGTGGCGTATCGCTAACGACTCCTCGCCATGACGCCCATCCCCCTCAGGTGTTGTCGGTAGAGTTCTTTGCCAAGACACTTAACTCCAGGCTCATGATTGTGTCTAACTCCTACAGGTGAGGCCCATGTAAGCGTTCCTGTTCTGAGGCCTACCGTAAAGCTCAGCATTTCACTGTTAAACCTTTAAACTGATAAATCGACCCACAAAACAACTCTCACAAATCTTTGTTCCCTTTCCTCGCTTTGTGGGATTCTTCTCCCACCTCGCTGAAATCCTATACTCGAGGCTCTTCTCAAATACATGACCCTTCCCCCTTTCGCTGACTCGTGTCATATTATCAGGCCTTCTGTGCGCACTCACCACTGCCCGCCGACCCCTATCGCTTGCATCCCAGGT